>JABCMJ010040221.1:0-11024 GCA_014822125.1 Arbutus unedo | reverse complement strand
TTTCAATGAAACAGGCTACCCTCTTGCTGTAAAGCTTGGGACAATAACTGCTGATATTGATGCAGCAGGTAATTCAACCGTACTTTGCCTTAAGATGAAGTTTTTCTCTATATTGCTGGTGTCTTTTATTAGTTTTTCTCACGTGAATCGCTCTTAGTTCATATCATACTCTGCCAGGGCCCAGGCGGTTCATCTCTGTTTGATTTTCAAAAGTGCCGTTTAATCGCTGTGGTTCTCTGTTAATTATAAAAAAATCTTCCTGTCTTATTGTGGACACTGGACATTCTGATTTCGTGAACCCTTAGCGGTGGTTTTGCTTTGTTTGGAGTTTGTTGAAGATAATATGCCAGCGAAATATTGTGACGTAGAAAAGAATAATGTCTGGAGATAAACTCTTGAATTACAGTAATTGGTATGCAAAAGAACACAACATTAAGCTGTAAGTTTGCACATCAACATAGTTCTTACATCGAAGACAATGTTCTTGTGCTTGCATCATGACCTGATTTTGCTATGGGAACCAAAGTTATCAATCTCGTATCGGCAAGCGTATCGGTTTTGTTACTGTTACGGTACGCACCGGTACTGATGGGTAACGGCATACCGTTTTGGATTTATCGCTAAAATTAACATACATTTTTCAAATAATATTTCTTAACAAAAAATCATATTAAACATATAAAATAAAACATCACAAATTAAAAACAAATCACCAAATATAAAAGAGAATGAATTTAGCCTTAATTTATGTTTTTTTTTAATTTTGATTTTTTCTTAAAAAAAATACGGATCGGTAGGGTACTGGCTAGTATCAGCCGGAATGGCTCGAAATAGTGGCCGGAACAATTTGCCTGTGGTCCGGTACCGATACGAGGTTGGTATGGGATGGGATAAATAAGACTGATAGGAACACGTGTTTATGGAAAATCAAGGAGGTTTATTTCTACGTTCAGATAATACTGTTTGGCCAAAATTAACTAAATTAATTATTTTTTTGTCTTTATTCAAATTTTTTTTGCATTTGTTATTTTTGCGTTATTTTTTGGTGATCATTTGTTCGTCTCGATGAAAGGAATCTAAAAAGTATAAAATTATGTCCAAAAGCTAAAAAAGTTCACTAAAGGCGAAAATAAGTCAACACAGACACTGTTTTGGGCTTATTTTTTATCTTTTCTGAACGCTTTTTAGTTTTTGGACATAATTTTATACTTTTCTGAAATCTCTTGTCAAGACGAACCAACAACCATTAAAAAATTGACACAAAACAAAAAATTGTAAAAATATTTCACTAAAGGACAAAAAAACAATAAGCCAATAAATCAAAAATTATCACAGGCCAAATGGAATAGTGCCTGGATAACTTAACCTTAGTTTGATGACTTGTTTTCATGGAAAGCTTATAAATTGTAAGCAAGCATAGGAGAGAGTTCGAGTGTGATATGATTCAATTCAAGTACTGAATTGAATTGGATTGCAGACTGTGAGGGTCTAGAACCAAAATGAAAGGGATCTGGGAAGGAATGGAACTCCTAATTCTTCTATTTGGAATTGGGTAGTTGATGGACGAGGAGATTCAAAGCAGAGGGTATCATATTGCAAAATGGAGAGAAATGTATTACCAAGAAAGCAAAAGAATGGTGAGGAGATTGTTTTGACCTGCTAGGAAAATGTTTATTGTTTAGTAATGTATTTTAGAAATGAAAGTGTGGGAGAAAACAAAAGATACAGTGGTGAAAATTTTAAATTATAGTGCACATTGATGTGATTTTGTTTTTAAGTGCGAATTTTAAATTGGCCACTTCATCTTGGGAAAGTTATATTGCAGGATCTCTCATCCTTTCTGCATATTAGTGATTATGTGAAATAGACTTAGTGGTGTGCTGATGAAGTTTAGGTTGTTCGATTGGAGAAACGTCGTGAAAAGTGATACAAGGACAACAGAGATGCGAGGAGCTATTTAGTATAAACTAGGAAGCCGGTATTTGAATCTTTAATAGTGAATGATTATAGTTTTCAGAGTAATCAAGAAGCGAAAGTAAAATGGAAAATGATTTTCTTGAAAACATGCTGGATTTGGGAAAGTTGCTGAATTTGTTAAAAGTGTTCTCTGAGTTCCCTTCATCTGTTTCTCTCTATACCATGTGATTGGTTTTCGGAATTTTTGTTGTGTGATTTGATTATATAATTTACCGAAGTGATAGTGAGATAACCATTGTGGCAGCTCAGATGTTTTTTCTTACCCGGAGGATGAAAGTGTTTTGGATCCACTTCTAGCCCAGCATCTGGCATTTTTTGGTATTGACTTTTCGTCCCTCCAAAAGGTTAGTTATACATATTTTCAGGTTATTCTAAAACTTTTGGCATTTTAAATTTGCTATTATCATGTATGGGAATGTATTCTGTAATAAATCAATGCGATAATATTCCCTGAGCAGGAATATATGATATCATCTAATATACCTTTTGATAGAGTTTCATCTGCTACCTTAGCTTGTCGCCAAAAGATTTGAGTTGAATCATTATGTGCATATAAAAGAAATAAGGGGTTTTCTGCACTTTCATTCCACTTGGGATATTGTTCAGGTGATTACCACATCAGAGAACATCTGAATCCAGTCGTAAAATGAGATGACATCTGTCTGTAATTGCATTGCAGATCACAAAAATTGATGGATATAATCCTGTTCTTTTGTTTGTGAGGCGTGCTTCTAATTTTCTTAATGCAAGCCTTTAGGTGGTTGGACATTTTTTAGGCTGGTGGTACGTGCAATTTTTCTTACCAGGAGGTGAAAAATCTATTTCAAAGTTCTCTTGATGTTCATGCATATCTATAGAGAATGACAACTTTAACAATTTGGCGTAATCAAATTTTGGTGGAATAAATGGGTTTCTCCATTCTTGATTGTCTCTGTATGTGGTTAGTTTGTGAAGTTGACATGCAGCAGGAGGAATGCACACTATTCTGACCCTTAAGGTTTCTTCAGAGACAGTATGAGCTGCGCAGGCAAACCTCCCTTCTGGGAACATTCAGAAATGTTTTGACGGAGAGTTTGCCTTATTGGTTTTGGAAGATTCATGGAAGAGTTTGAACAGTTGGAGAATATTTTGGAAATGCAAAGTTGTTATTGTAGGATCAAAAGGAATTGTGGAGTTCAATCAACACAATGTGTTAGGGTGTTAGCTGACATTGATTAGATGATTGACAATCGTGATCTTCCTCTTCCTCCGCATCACAAACAAACTTGAAAATGCATAAGAAAATTTTCAGGAGGTTTCACCCACGGCAGTGACACTGAATAGGACTTCTTTAAGCTAGATTCCAATTTGTGTGCAACTATAGCATTTTTGTTAGGCAAATTTAATGATTACCATAACCGCTGTGTGATTCATAGTATTGTGTTTCCTTTGATGGACTTGTTGTCGTGCATTTTATTTTGGTGGTTATTATTTGTACTTCAAATATGCATGAGGTATCCTTAGTAAGTTCACTTCTCATTTTTCCATGTTAATTACCAATTTACTATAACGGCTTTAGTGGAAATTTTGATTGCCTTTTTGGTTTATTTTTTTGGTTTATTTGGTTTATCTGATTAAAATTTCAGACTGAAATGACGACTGCTGAAAGGGAACTTGACCAGAACACCAATTACGATTGGAACCGAATTCAAGAAAGTGGACAGGAAATGGAACCACTTTTTGGACCTGGTTACACCGGGCTTGTCAATTTGGGTAACAGGTAAGAATGTTGCCAGGGACAATTTTGCTGTATTTTTGTTTGTTAGTCATTTTTACTTATTGATTTATCTGCATTGCTTGATTTTAGTTGCTACCTTGCTGCAACAATGCAAGTCATGTTCTCCGCGCGTTCCTTTTGTTCAAGGTCAGTATATCAGTTTTCTATGATTTATATGATGTAATTATTAATCTAGCATGGAGATACTATCATGAGTGTTATGGCCATTATTCTCTTATCTTCATTATATTGTCTGTTACATTACTTCCTCTTCATCAGATACTACGTGAATCAAAGTTTGAAAAAGGCTTTTGAGGCTGCTCCAGCTGATCCAACTGTAGACCTGAATACGCAGTTGTGAGTAACCATTCCACCATTTCAAGTTAATGCTTCGTTCATGATCTAATATTATGTTTTAGGCCGTACTGATCTGTTCTGATTCCACGAGGGATTGAAATGGGAGGACCCATCTCTATTCTCTTCATCTCTATGTTTTCTAAATCGTGATCGTTTGCTTAGTGACAAACATGCTGAGGGCATGACCTAGGTACTCTACTTGGCGTCATTAAATGACCTGTGGATGATGGCTTAGAGTTGAGGGCTTGAACATCTTATTTAGAGTTTTAAGGGTTAAAGTGAAGTCCAAAAGGCGGGAAATGGTTTAAACTGGATTGGGGATGGTCTTTCGGGGATGAATTGAGGTACTCTAATGTTGTGAACAGGAACTCAAAACCAAGGCTAGTGTAATTTGCCAAAAAGGAAGCTATTCACCCTACAACTTTAAGTTGATTTAATAGAAATGGAACATCAAATATTCAACCCCATAACATAGAAAGTTGTGCTTCCTGCTCCTATTACAGTACAGCCATACCCATAATTATGTTTTGATACTGGATAACTAAGAAATTTTTACCAGCTAGAATGTTATAGAACTAATAGACTGTTGGGGTATCACCTTGTGGATTGTAGCTACTACCATGGTGATTGGAAATTGCTAATCATATCGAGTTCTGATTGCATCTCGTATGAGTCTGGATTAGTTAGTATTCTGTAGAGCAACTTGCTTTTGGATGCTTCTTGGAGGTGTGGTAGTTGAAATCAGTTAAAGTGCTGTGTGGTCCAAAGGTAACAACGGTGTTTGCGCATTGAGCTCATTTGGGTCAGTTGATTGTTGTAGGCCTAGACTGATGGTATGTGGTGCGACGGTCATACTGCTGGCTCCATCTACTGGATTCAGCCTTGCTAAAAGTCGTTTTGTGTTATATAGCTTTCTAAAATTTGAGCACGTTCAATACCATTTTTTTGAAATCTTTTTGCATTCTGAAATTAACATTTAAAGTGATAGGTCGGGTAATATCTCAGTAAATATGCACTTTTTTCACTTGTTAAAGCCAAAGTGGAGGTAATTGTCCCTCTTTTGTGTAAACACAGAATACGTTCTCCCTTTCAAGTACTCATTTTTAATTATTTGAACTTGTTTGGTATCAACTGTAGTGGCAATGGTCATCACTTTCTAATTCCTCTCCTGGTAGTAAAAGTTTGTTTGATAGAGCATGGAAAACATGAATTTTCCAAGCATGGTGACGTGTTCCATCTTATTTTTGGTTTTTTCCTTTCTGTCATCTGTGATTTCCTAATGTTGCCGTGCATCTGATTGGAATGTTATGAACTGAACCCAGTAGAATTGTGAGATGTGGTTTTGTTTTGCATTATTCAGGAAATCTCTTATATATATTTTTGTTTTGTATGTTAGAGCTAAACTAGCACACGGATTGTTGTCCGGTAAATATTCAGTCCCAGCAGCAGAGGTATGCATTTTTTACAAACGTGTCTATTCATGCTGTTGGTCTCTGCTTTGTTCGCTCATATAGTGTTGTTTTGTTTCCCATCTAGAAAGAAGATACGACCAATGCTGCAAATGCAAGTCCAATTGCTGTAAGTTGCTTGCTGGACTTTTTAGAGCACGTGCTTTGTCTTGGATTGCTATTGGCATGCCAAAAACACTCCTTTTAGTTTTTATATGCCTTTTTTATAGTTGTTTTATGGTTTGGATCTTTAACTATTTTACGTTGACTTGTTTTTATTGATAAGGTTCTAAGGCCCTGTTTGTTAACCCTCTTACCACCGTGGACTGGATTCGTAATCGCACGGGCCCACTACACGAGTGTTTAATTCGTCAAATTAGGTTGGGACTACGAAGCCCAACGGATTATGAATCCGGGGATTAGGTGGGTTTCGTAGTGGCCTGTTTGAGGTGTTACTACTAGTCCAGTCGAACCACTCTCTTGATGTATTGACCAAACAACCCCTGTTTATTCATGCATTAATAAAATTGACTACCTTTGCGTACAATTTTCTATTTTTCATTGAAGTCTTGTTGAATTCCTTCTTAATAACTGATCTGTGTAATTGGGCTTCCTTGTGAATCTTCCCAATGCATCCATTTCCTGTTAGTAGTACAGGTAGCAGTCCTGCCTCCATCACCATCACTGTTGTTGGGTTTCTTGCATCAAACTTTCTGATTAAATCTTCCTCTTTCCACTTGAATAAGAACAATATTATGCTAGGAATGGCAGGCAAGAAATTCTATTACATTGTGTATGTGGGACGTACCCCAGGGGTTAGCCTCAGTTTTTTATGTTAGCCTCAGTTTTTTTTTTGTTGGTGCATGAATTTTTTTAAGTAAATTATAAAATTAATTGTAGACTATAACCATTAAAATTAAGTCTTGAAAAAAATTAAGTGTAAAAAACCAACATTTGTAAGTGGTCAACATAAAAACACAATAAAAAAATAAAAGGGCATAATTGAAAGCCATAATTTTTAGTCCTATCTTCCCTCTTACAAACAAACACTTGCCATGGACTATTAGTCTAATCTCGTGTCCTCAACAAACAAACAAACATGGTTCTGGTTTTAAGACGTGGTATTAATAATCCCTTGGGATTACGAATCCTATACTAATCCCACCATCTACGAATGCATGGTTTTCAAGAAGTTTATCAAACGGGGCCTAAACGTAGTTTCTGTCATGCATTCAGCTATGCATTTCGTCTTTGGTTGGAATTATCTTCTCATATGATCCTTTATTTCTTCATTGATCAGCAAGCCATCTGTTCATTTGTTATAAAACCTTCATGCGGTTTGCTTTAATTTTCAGCTTTTATTTCTAATATACCTTTCTATGTTTAGTTGTTCTGATTTTTCCATTTTGCCTTTGGTTGGTCGGTCTTGTTGCATTTTCTTTCTCTCTTTCTTTTGCCTTGTCAACCTTTCTTTTGTTTTGCTATTCTGTTAACACCTCAAACTTTCAGAAACAGGAGGGCATACCTCCTCGTATGTTCAAAGGAGTTATTGCTGCTAGTCATCCTGAATTTTCTACAATGAGACAACAGGTACCATATATGTCAAAACTGTTGTAGATGACTCGAGTTCTGTTTACTTGTTTTTTTCCATATATACGGAGGTGATTTATTCCTTCATACATGTACACAATTTTGTATCTTTTAGTGCAGAGGATGACCTGAAGATCCAGTTTAATGCTCCATTATAGAACACGGTTATTGGATGAAACTAACATCAAGCAATTACCTATCCCCCCTCCTTACTCTTTCCCCTTCCAATTTCATAATCTAGGTTTTCGTGAGAGGAAGTGGGTTGCCCCAAAAGTTATGATGATTCCTGAACAAGATTTTTAATTTTTTCTTTTACCCTTTCACTGTTAGGGACTATTCTGTTGGTTTTTAAATTCATAGTGTACCATTGACAGACTAATGGAAGACTAAGTGAATGTCTGTTGAAAATAACTGTTCTTTTGTTTTGTCCATTAGGTTGGTGCATATATTGAATACCTTTGGGCTCTTATCTTTAAGTGTTTTAACTTAGTTTCTTTGTTTGATATTTATCACAAGGTGCTCAAGTGTCACCTAGATGCACAAGGTGCTAGGTACTGTTAGGTGCTAGTTGTCTTGCAAGCTGTTACTGGGTTACTGCATTAGCTTGTATATGTCTGACTCTAACAATGTTGGGTAATTCGATTTGTATCCGTTCCCACAGGCTTAATATTAAGGGGAATGTGGTTTGACCGATAACTGAACCAGCTGGCTGACCCTTCTGTTGCATTTCAAGACACGTCCAATTTTATCTTCTATAATTGTTGGTATGGTTATTTTATTTTCTAACATAGATCATTGACACTATAACTTGTGTCTAGGATGCCTTAGAATTCTTTCTCCATTTCATTGACCAAGTTGAACGAGTCAATGCTGGCAAGCCTGAATTTGATCCGTCAACGAGTTTCAAGTTTGGTATTGAAGAGCGACTGCTATGTCCGTCTGGGAAGGTAGCTTACAATAGAAGGAGTGACTATATTCTCTCTCTAAGCATACCACTACACAAAGCTATCAACAAAGGTAAGCTTCTGCACATGCTATTTTTCTGGAATTTCCATTCGTGCTTTCTGATGTTAACATGGACTGCAATCCAGATGAGCTTGAAGCTTTTCACAGATCGAAGGGAGAGGGAGATATGCAAGGGAAGGAAGTGTATGTGCGATTTGACTTTTTCGTGCTTTCATTAGTTTTCAGAATTTCTTGATTTCTTATGTTTAGTTGTAGCAGGTCTACTGATGAAATTGTACGCCCAAGGGTACGTTTGGTTGACTGCCTAAGGAGCTTTGTAGCTGAAGAAGAAGTGCATGATTTTTACAGCAATGAATTGAAAGCTAAAGTAACAGCAACCAAGTATGCTTTCTGATCTTTGGAACGGTTACCTTTCCTCCCTTTAAAGAATTAATTAATGATATAAAAAGGAAATCTTCCCCATATTGGTTTCGTGTCAGATCACCGTCTCGCGTCGAGTCAATTCTGCTCTGAATATGGTTGGTCATGTGTTCTTCTGGTTGTAGTCCTTATGATTTGTAACCATTTCAGAACTTAGCAGCTGACTTTGCTAATAAATTAATCCTCCCTTGGTTTCAAAATGCTGGTTACAAATCACAGGTTGCCATAACATACCATGTAAATGTCATACGAATATTAAGAAGAATGACTAAATGTTTCTAGTGCCATTTCCTTCTATTTCTAATACGTTTATGTTGTCTATTGCTGCAGAACTGCTGGCCTTACTTCATTCCCGGATTATCTGGTGTTGCACATGCGAAAATTTGTGATGGAGGCAGGCTGGGTGCCAAAAAAGCTTGGTATTTCTCTTATGGTTTTGCTCAAGTCCTTAAAAATCAAATTCATGATAGGTGGTGTGATCATTGGTATCCTATTGATGGCTCTTGTTGTCTATTTAGATGTTTATATAGATGTTCCCGACACCATTGATATTAGTCACATGCGCAGCAATGGTATCCAACCTGGGGAGGAGCTGTTACCTGAACCTGGTATGTGATTCTCCATAATTTAGTTCTTGATAGAACTGCATATGGCGTATGCTTGTGAGGTGTACAAGCAAAAGATAGATATTTCTTTTCTTTGGATACTACTTCTGGAGTTGCAAGTCATATATCGTGTGGCATTTTCCTGGCATTTATGGACTATTGATTATTTGCTTCCATACTACACAGCTGCTGACGGTGTGGCAGAATCAAAGCTCCTGCCTGATGAGGATATAGTTTCCCAACTTGTGTCAATGGGATTTAACAATCTTCACTGCCAAAAAGCCGCTATCAACACCTCAAATGCTGGAGTGGAAGAGGCAATGAATTGGTTACTGGCTCACATGGATGATCCTGGTATTCTGGCTTAGATGATCTTTTTTAACAACAATTACATTCCAAAACCTCATAGCTTTTTGATGTCATCTTAGAACGTAGAAGGTACTGATATGCGTTTTTTATTCTAGACATTGATTCACCCATCTCCCAAGAGGCTCAAGGTGTTGATCAATCGAAAGTTGATACTTTGGTTTCATTTGGGTTTCAAGAAGATATAGCTCGTGAGGCACTGAAGGCATCGGTAGGGTCTTATTATTCTCGATGGTTTTGTGACTTGAGAAAAGCGCATTTGACAGTTTTGAATCACAAGGCTGCTGGAACTTCTATGACTGTTTCTTCTGCATGCCTAACTCTTAACAGGGTGGTGACATTGAGAAAGCAACAGATTGGATATTCAACCCTACTAATGTCTCTAGTTCATCAGATATGGATGTTTCATCAAGTACCACATCTGCTGTTGGTTCTTCACTGCCTGATGGAGGAGGAGGTCAGTCCCCTGTAGTCCTTTGTAATGTTTTTGTTCATGAAGATGATAAGTGCTTATGCTTCAGCAACTGCCACCACCACCCCTTTACTTCAACAGCTCAAAAAATAAAACCTCCATTCATTATGATGGAAATGGCCGAAGCTTTCCATTTCCTAAAAAACCGAAGTGAAACACTAGTGGACGTAACAAAATTCTTGTGTTTCTGACAAAAGACCTCAGAATACAGGAAATGCATAAAAAAGGGAACTTAGCAAAACAAAAGTATAGTCAACACGGGTTTCCGATTTGTTTGTCTGCGCTGGACAAATATTTGTTTCATTTTACTTTTGGTTTTATTCTTGTTCTTTTGTGAATTGGTGAATTTATTTGTAAAATCTCGACATGCTTGATTATCTAACCATTAGGTTGATAATCCGAAAGAGTTGCAAAAAATCTCTGAAATGTTTGCTTTTCTCTGCTTTCCGAAACAACACACCGACAAGAAAATTGGATCCTCTCTACTACTGTAGAACACCACATTTACACGTATTTCAGGCTGTGGGTGTGTTCCTAGTTACTCATGTGGTCGCACTTCCCATGAAAATTGTGGTTTAAAATGATACTATAGGATTATGTTACGATAATTGGACCTAAAAGTGAACTGTTACTTTTTTGTTCTCTTTTGGATCATTCTGCAGCTTACAGGCTAATGGGAATAGTGAGCCACATTGGTACCTCTACACAGTGTGGTCATTATGTTGCTCACATCAATAAAGATGGGCGGTGGGTAATCTTCAATGACGAGAAAGTTGGGATTTCCAAAAATCCCCCCAAGGACATGGGATACTTGTATGTTTTCGAAAGACTCGCCAGTTGAAAGCATGACTAAATACAACAGTTGAAACACCAAATTGATTAGACGGTTCGAAAAGAAGCAGCAAGCCGTTTCCTGGAATCTGACCATTGCTTATGCTCTCAGTCATCCTTTGAATGGCGCCAACCACAACCTCGGCTCATATTGGTGGTAATATTGTGCCTATTAGCTGCTTGGTTTGTACCATTCGGTTCAGTCACAGCATATTAATGGAACTTAGTAGTTTTTT
>JABCMJ010040210.1:0-10629 GCA_014822125.1 Arbutus unedo | reverse complement strand
TTTTGTTATGACGTTTCTCCCGCATAATGGGTATATATTCGGTTCTAAATATGGCCCCTGATGTATCATATTGATCATTATGGGACACAATTTTGGACCTCCCATAATATATTAACCTATGTATCAGATCATACCGTTTGGTACCGATCAATCTATGGTCATGTCGTAAACACCGACATGTTTCCTGATAACGCGATTTAAAACCTTGTTATGCACTCAAATGTTATACTTGCAAAGTGCGGTGTATGGTGTAGACTCAACTTCGTGTGAAGTGGGCCTCACCCTGAGTGTATAAATCACCCGCTCCACTTTCTTTGTACTTTTTCGGGTAAGAATTCTGCATACATAGTATTATTATTTGTTATGTTTGATGGCAACAAAACTTTTATGCGTCTTATTACACAATCCTGAATCCCTTGATTCAAGTTACAACAGTTTCAATAATAATGTGCTATCATCCATTAGTGGGATTTCATCCTTGAAATATCTTTACCTTAGTGGGAATCAATTAGAAGGATCAACTCATTTCAATGGTAATGTGTCTATCCAATTGGATCACTACAAAAGGAGAGAAAATGTTGTTTTTTTTTTTTCCAAATTTTTTGGTGCAGGATACTTGAGCAGAATAATGTTGTGTGGCATGTTTGAAATTAATGTTGTTTATTCAGTTACAGGTTTTGGAAAACTAGCAGAGTTGAGAAATCTGGAGGTCCTTGACTTGAGTTCTAATCAATTGAATAGCAGCAGCATCCAATCATTTCTAAGTAAGCTTTCAATGTTAGCTCATGGTATATTTTAGAATACCAATTCTGTTGTCCACCACTATATATCAACCTATTGAACAATTTTCCTCACGTGCAACCCCTGTCTTGCATATGAAGATGCACATATCATGCATAACGAAGGGGCAAATTGAAAGGGAAACGGAGAACTGCAAACACACAGAATTGAACTCAAAACCTCTCAGAAATCAAAGCTCTGATACCATGTTAAATTAGTAATTGTCCCCAGAACCTAACCTGTTAGGACATGGATAATTATCTTTGGTGCACTGGTTGATGCAGGATTTGATGACTTCCTTGAGTAATAACCAGATTGAAAGCTTTGAAGGCATCAAAGGTAATTGGGAGTATAATTTGAATTCCTCCAAATGATTTGTTCCATCGATTTTGTCAGTTTTTCTTCTATGTAATAGTGTAGGATGTGTGTCAAAAATAACGGCGGAGATGTAACTATTCAAATCTTTTGAAAGGATCCACATTTTGTAGCAATTTGGAGGTCCTCAAATTATTTAGGAACAATTTGAAAAATAGCATCATCCCATCCTTCGGGGGACTGCCCAAATTCAAGTTATTAGACCTATGAAATAACAGATTAAAAGGATCAATTGAGGTCAAAGGTATGTGCACACAATCCTTTTTTTTTTTTGTTGCAATAGAAAGTACCCTTCTTTGGACATGTAATCTCCGAATTTAAACGTGTAATCAGAATTGTTTGCTTTGAGCAACTTGGAGGAGCTAGATATGAGCAAAAACAAGATTGAAAGATTCGTCTATCCTCAAGGTATATTGCTAATTACTTGGGACTGCTTATTTCATTTAGGGCTTCTTTTTTTTTTTTTTGCTCTGATTTATTTTTGTGTCTCTTCCCTCTCGTAACAAGAACTTTTTGCAAAGCATTGGAGCATTAACTTCTCTTAAGGGTCTATCGTTGTTCAACAGCTACCTTAACGGCACCCTTCCTAATCAAGGTATTACAGATATGTTTTTGATATTTTCAAATGTTTGCCAAAATATTTACGCAACCATGTAGAAGGGTGACCTAGGTGCAACGTTAAAGTTGCCCATTCTGACATGGTGGTCACGGGTTCGAGTTGCAGAAATAGCCTCTTTGATTCCGTTGGTTAGGCTGCATACATCCAACCCGAACCTCGTGCACTTGGTAGTCCTTTTTATATGTAAATGGTAGATAATAGATTTGTCGAATATCATATCCGCATTTTATTATATGCCGACTTCTCTTTCAGTTTCTTCTTCCTTTATGCAAGGAAAAGAAAAAAAAAGAGAAGGTAAATGTCAATTATCCATTCATCTACCCACCTATTTTACAGGATGGTGTGAACTGAGAAACCTCCAAGAGCTAGACTTGAGTGGAAATCAACTTGAAGGGATTCTGCCTACGTGTTTGGGAAACTTGTCATATCTTCGCGTATTCGACCTCTCTTACAATAACTTGACTGGAAATATTGCCTATTCTCCCTTGTTGCCCTCCGTTCGCTTGAACACCTTTCACTCTCAAACAATTCCTTTGAAGTTCCAGTTTCATTGAGGTCATTCGCTAACCATACAAATCTCAAGGTAGTTTTACTTCATAACAACTTAGTCATAGAAGAGAGTGAGTTAAGCACTTGGTCTCCCAAGTTTCAACTAAATGTTTTTACTCTCTCATATTTGAGCAAGCCAACAAATTTCACAGTGTCTCTTCCCAGCTTCCTTCATTACCAATATGACTTGAGGATTGTTGATATCTCCTACTGCAACATCAAGGGAACCTTCCCTAATTGGTTGTTGGAAAACAACACAAGGTTGGAAGGACTTTACTTGTACAGTAACTCCTTTGAGGGCTCTTTCTGTTTGCCATCTCATCCCAATCCTAGCATTTCGAGCATCGATATCTCAAACAATATGATAGGACGTCGGATTCCAGCAAACACAAGTACGTTATTTCCCAATCTGAACCTTATACATGCTTGGAAATGTGTTTTCTCGTAATATCGTTTCTCCTTTCCATGATATGACTTATGACTTCTTTGAGGGTTCTAGACTTGTCCGATAATCTCTTGTTTGGACTGATGTCTGAGTAATTTATCACGGGTTGCCCTTCATTGGAAGTACTTAGACTTTCGAACAACAATTTTTCAAGGCAAATATGTAAATTTGTGTGAATTGATTCCAATCAAACTATTCTTGAGCAGGCCCTTGATCTAAATCTGCCACATCCGTGCACCCCGCAAATCCTAGGCTCCGATGCCCCTTAAAACCCTCTATCCCCATGGGATCTATCTCACAATCCTCCACCTCTACGTCAGTAGGTAGCATCATATCAGCTAGCTTGTGGTTCGATATCTGATAAATACAAAATAATTATATATTAAGCTTAACATAATAGCTAAGTTGAACAACAGATAAGATCTAAAAACTAAAGAAAAACTAAAATCAGAATAATGACTACTACAGCTATCTAACGTAAAAGTGTAACACTTAGTAATGCACAACTATCTATTTATCCAAAGTTGCAGGGTGGTCAAACCTAAGCTCTAATACCAAATTGTAACGTCCCGATTTCTTGGAATATCAATTAAAACCCTTTATTGTGGTGTTTAATTAATTAAACGGTAATCACGAAAATGTCATTTATTATTAAAACCACAAAAGATAACTTCATTCAGAGTTTATACATGCGAATTCTCCAATTGCTCCTCAACATCTGGTATGAAACATTAGGGGCAAAGAAGTTGCTTCGATGAGTAATTAAACTTAGTAATGAAAGTCACCAAAAATTAAACCCAAAGATATACAAATGTGAGTAATTAAACTTAGTAGTGAAAGTCACCAAAAATTAAACCCAAAGAGATACAAATGTACAGCAGAATAATAACAAATGAGACACTAACTCTGTAGAAATTGAATCACGTAGGTTTGTTATGCTTTCATTTTTTTAAAGTTTCTAGAAACATCCTTTTCCCCCGATATTTCGTTCTTACCCGACTTATCTAGCGTGGAACACTCAGTTGATATTGACAAGTGCTTACCCAGGTAAGCAAGCGATCTTATTACCGTCTACTCGAGTCAATAACTACCTCACTTTAACTAGATCCGAACGAATACATAGCTTTGCCAAGTCAGGTATTAACGAATTTTAGCCGTTTTTTCTTTATCGGCTCAAGG
Source organism: Arbutus unedo (assembly GCA_014822125.1). Classification (NCBI taxonomy): domain Eukaryota; kingdom Viridiplantae; phylum Streptophyta; class Magnoliopsida; order Ericales; family Ericaceae; genus Arbutus; species Arbutus unedo. The sequence goes on along the minus strand of JABCMJ010040210.1, from coordinate 6,682 downwards.
CTGCCGCTTACTCGGGATTTAGAACTGTCGACACCGATGTCCCTGAAGTCACCTCCAACTGAATATATCTATCTCCTAGTTGGAGTCCTTAAAATTAACAAATGGAACGATTCCCAGAACATTAACACTTGGCTTGCCGGCCAAAACAACACTTGGCACAAAGGCCATCATCATTCGTTTTACAACTTTTCATTTATATTCTTACTTGTTCTCAACAGATTTCCACTACTTATAATGTTCACCCAATACCATATGCTGTCTTGCCGTGGGTGACAATTGAAGCAATATCCCTAACATAAATTCTATGTTTTCATATATTCCACAAAACCTCGTAGGGTTCAAACAATTATCATCTGACAACACAACGACTATTCTAAATTAATCAAGTGGCACAATAGTCATATCACTACTTTCCATTTCAAAGGCCGGTCAATACGACAGTTGTAACTTTAACCGACATCAACATCTTGGGCAGCACGATGGCTGGCTTCTGGATCTCAGGTCAGTCTCTGTCAGAATTCAGGGAGGTCACTTGAATAGCCTATAGCTCGCTCGAGTGGTCTTAAAAATTATAGTTTCTAGATTCTGGAGTTATAGAACATAATCTGACAAGATTCAGACAGGTCGCTTGAGTGGTCTATAGCTTACTCGATCAAGCTATCGTTTCCAATGTATATGAGTTTTAGGGTTTTTGTTGCAAACAACTAGATATAAACCCTAAACTACGATTCTAACTTCAGCACAAAAATTGAAACCACAAATAGAAGCTTCACGGGTCAGATTATTTTCTCTCTATCAGTTTCACGAACTAAACCATGGATGAAAAAAATTCTCATGATTCTCTGAAGCATTGTGAAGATTTGGTAGCGAAATGATCACGGATTGTGGAATGTGAACCCAACAGAAACTTCCTTCAAGTACACTCAAGAACTCTATCGCTCTCTCTCTAACTTCTGATTTTTACGTGATTTCGTGTACGAAAATAATAGATCCACTAGGTTTAAGTAGGGATTTTAACCCCATAAACATGTGATCAAATCGTATAAATCCAAAATAAATTTGGAAATGTTTTCTTCCATTAATGGTCTTCAACAACATTTTGTCTGTTTAGAATCCGAACAGGTCGTTCGAGTGGACTCAAGCTTACTTGAGTCAGCTCCAAAAGACAAGGTCGCTCAAGCGGCGAGCGAGCTCCAAAATTTCAAAACTTGAATTTTATAAACAAAAATTAATCTATTAACAGAAAATCTAATTAATAATGTTTAAAATTGGGGTTATTAACAAAAATAGTTGAAACGTATTAAACTATAAAAAAAAAAAAAATTAGAGGCGGTTATCAATACAAATTTATGCCAATAGACAATGAATTACATCATTGTACCCTACTATTATACAAAAACAATAATAATTGCAACGAACTAGTCACAGTCATATCATGCACTTTCTCCAAATCCTGAAAGGATTTTACAAATACAACACGATTCTAGGCGAGAATTAACAATATACAAAAGTTAAATGTTTATCATGAAAATAATCTATTTACGCAAAATATTTTAGTTACTCGTTATAATAGTGTCAATTTTAAGGTTCCAAATTATCAAGTCTATCAATATAATAAGACGAGTTTTCAAACTTAAAATAAACCAAAATCCTTTAGTAAGCATAAAAATTTAATATTTAAATTCATAATTCAAGTTTAACAAAAACAAAATCTAGATAATCAAGGTATATTCGTATTTCACCCATACGACTACAGACTATTTCATGAATCAATTGTATACTAGTTGTAAAACGACATATTAAAATTTATTTTATCTCGTATTGATGTGGAGCTCAAAATGAAGTGTATAAATTTTACGTTAAAAGTTGATGCTAGAAGAAGTAGAGAATTTGATAGGAGAGGAAGAATATTGTTGATCGGATGTGGAGCTTAGGCGGTGGGGGTGGGGCCTAATAGTTTGATTATTAGAATTTGACAGGAGAGGAAGACCTTGACTTGTAGAAACAGAAACATGGGTCCAATACTTTGACTATTAAAACAATAGCAAGACTTATGTTATCCCAAAAACAAGTCGAGGAGACTTCGATTTCTTGTTCGACTTGCTTTTTTTGTATCTTCTTTCGCATTAATCTATATGGGGTTTTAATATTTTCTTCAAAATACAAAAATACATAAGAAAATATGTCATAATTCTCAAAAAAGAATCAAGACAGAAAAAAAAAAAACTAGATGGCTGAAAGTTACACAAATCTTCAATGAGTATTAAAGATAGCAAAAATCAAAACTTTCTTTTTCTTCAAATTCTTTTCAAATCAAAGTTGTTTTGTTTTCCCTTTGGTTGAACTCACTAGATTTGGAATAACTTTATTATTAGATTATTTTTTGTCTTTATTTTTAAAAAATTCTGTTTAATTGTTTTGCATCAAATTTTCATATATTATTAGTTTGTGCCGACACAAGTAGTCAAAATTTAAAAATTATAGACTAAATTAAAAAAATTCAAAAAATAAAGAAATAATACAAAAATTGCTATTTGTGTTAAATTAATATTCTCTTTAGTGAACATTTTAAGGTCTTTGATCATAATTTTTTACTTTTTTAGATTTCATTTGTCAAGACGAACTAATAATTTATAAAAATTTAACTGAAAACTAACAAACATGAATTTTTAATAAGAATGAAAGAATTATTTGTAAGGTTTTAGTTAGGCCAAATTAGGGTCTCAAACACCAAGGAATAGAAAACAAGTAATAGTCCATGCAAAAAATTAATATTAAAATAAAAATAAATTTTAATAATTTATAATTGTTGAAGGTTTGGGTACCAACATAGGTAAGATTTTTTACTTTACTGTGACAGAGAAATATTACCAATTGGACCTCCGTGTAGACTCGAAAGTCCGTGAAGTCGACGTCACCATGTGGCGATACAATCAGTTGCTCATCCGCCGGCCTCGTAGACTGGCACTAATCCATCGGTACCGTTGTCCCATAAAACTGATCAAAGCCCTCGGACACGTCTACGTGATACTGCTGGCCATGTTAGCCGAATTTGTATATCAGGCTGAGGAAATATGGTGCCGACAATGCCTTGAAACTACAACGCACGTTAGGTGGATTCCTGGTGTAAACAATCATCCCAGGTGGGTAGATTGACGTGCGACTCCACCCCACACTTGATTGTCAATCACAGGGTGTGGCGTGGGTGGCAGAAGTACATGTATGAGGATCTCCTGTATATCCTCCTCATTCTCCCTGGCTAGCTCTCCTGAACCGATCCCTGATCTCAAGCTGCCACATCTGCGCATCCCGCAAATCCTGGGCCTTGATGCCCTCAAACCCCTCTATCACCATGGGACCTATCTCACAATCCTCCACCTCTATGTCAACAGGTAGCATCATATCATTTAGCTCGTGGTTCGACATCTGACAAATACAAAATAATTATATATTAGACTTAACATAATAGCGCATAATAGCTAAGCTGAACAACAAATCTAAAAATTGAAGAAAAATTGAAATCAAAATAATAACTACTACAACTATTTAACGTAAAAATGTAATACTCAGTCACGCACAACTACCCATCTACTCAAGGTCACAGGGTGAGCAAACCTAAGCTCTTATACCAAATTGTAAAGCCCCGATCTCTAGGAACATCATTAAAAGTTTTTATTCTATTGTTTAATTAAATAAAACGTTAATCACAAAAATACCATTTATTGTTAAAACCACAAAAGATAATTCAGAGTTCAAACATGCCGAAGCTCTCCCTATTTGGATGGATTCTTCAATTGCTCCTCAACATCTGGTATGAAACACTAGGGCAGAGAAGTTGCTCTAATGAGTAATTAAATTCGATAGTGAAAGTCACTGAAAATCAGACCCAAAGAAATACAGATGTATAGCAGATAATAACAAATGAGACATTAACTGTGCAAAAATTAAATCACGTAGGTTTGTTATGTTTTCATTTCTTTAGAGTTTCTAAGAATACCCTTTTCTCCCGATATTCCATTCTTACTCGACTTATCTAGCGTAAAGCACTCGGTTGATATTGACAAGTCCTTACCTAGGTAAGGAAGAGACCTTCTACTGTCTACTTGTGTCAATAACTATCTCACTCTAATTAGACCCGACTGAAATGGCTTTCCCAAGTCAGGAACCGACGAACCTTAGCCACTTTTCCTTTATCGGCTTAAAGACGCTAAAGACAAGGTCACCACTCTCTCGGGGTTTGGAGTTGTCGACACAGATATTTCCGAAGTCATCTCCAACTGAATACACTCATCTCCTAATTTGGGTCGTTAAAATTAACAAACGGGATGACACCTGATGGGACTCCGACCCATACGGAACACAACTTGGGACGACGCCCAGAACATCAGCACTTGGCTCGATAACCAAAACAACACTTGGCACGACGGCAACCATCATCCGTTTTACAACTTCTCATTTAAGTTCCTGCTTGTTCTCTACACCTTTTCACTACTTATAATGTTCACTCAACACCATCCCCTGTCTTGTTGCGGGTGACAATCGAATCAATATCTCTAACATAAATTTTATGTTTTCACATATTCCACGAAACATCGTAGGGTTCAAACAATTACGATCTGACAACACGAATACTATTCTAAATTAATCAAGTGGCACGACAGTCAAATCACTACTTTCCATTTTTAAGGTTGGCTAGGACGGCGGTTGTAACTCTAACCGACATCAACAACTTGGGTAGCACGATGGCTGCCCTCGGATATCAGGTCAGTCTCTGTTAAAATTTAGGGAGGTCGCTCGAGTGGTCTTAGAAATTACAGATTCTAGATTATGGAGTTACATGACAGAATCTGACAAGATTCAGACAGGTCGCTCGAGCGGCCTATAACTCACTCGAGCGAGCTGTTGTTTTCAACAAAACTGAGTTTTAGGGTTTCTACTACAAACAACTAGATCTAAACCCTAGACTACAATTCTGATTTCAGCACAGAAATTGAAACCACAAACAGAAGCTTCACAGGTCATAGATTATTTTCCTTCTATCAATTTCAAGAATTAAACATGTATAAAAATAATTCTCATGAATTTCCATAACGAATAGTAAGGAAACCTGTTATGCTTTTCTAACAAAATATAATAATTAACCTACTGTAAACCGAATCCTATAAGTTGGTAGTGATTTCTCCTACCTTAATTGAAGCTTTGTGAAGATTTGATTGCGAAATGATCACGGATTGTGGAATGTGAACGCAACAAAACTTTCCTTCAAGAAAAACTCAAGAACACTCGAGCACTCTTATATCTCTCTCTTTCTCTAACTTTTGATTCTTACGTGATTTCTTGTATGGAAATAATAGATCCACTAGGTTTAAGTAGCGATTTTAACCCCATACATGTCTAATCAAATTGTATAAATCTCAAAATAAATTCGTGACCTTTTTTCTCCATTAATGGCTTTCAATAACATTCTGCCCATTCAAAATTCGAACAGGTCGCTCGAGTGGACCGGACTCAAGCTCGCTCTAGCTAGCTTCAAAAGACAAGGTCACTCAAGTGGCGAGCGAGCTCCAAAATTTCAAAGTTTGAACTTTAAAAACAAAAATTAATCTATTAAAAGAAAATCTAATTAATAATGTTTAAAATTAGGATTATTCCAAAAATAGTTGAAACGTATTAAAATATAAAACAAATCAAAGGTGTTTGTAAATAAAAATTAACGCCAACCACGTCATTGCACCCTACTGTTATACAAAAACAAAAACAATAATAATTGCAACAAACTAGCCACAATCATATCATGCACTTTACCCCAAATCCTAAAAGGATTTTACAAATACAACACAATTCTAGGTGAGAATTAACAATATACAAAAGTTAAATGTTTATAATGAGAATAATCTATTTACGCAAAATATTGTAATTACTCATTATAATAGTGTCAGTTTTAAAGTTCCAAACCATCAAGTCTATGAAAATAATAATACGAGTTTTCAAACTTAAAATTGCAAACCTAAATACTTTAGTAAGCATAAAGATTTAATATTAAAATTCATAATTCGAGTATAACAAAAACAAAATCTAGATAATCAAGGTATATTCGTATTTCACCCATACGAATACAAACTATTTTTGTGAACATCAGTTGTATACTAAGTGCGTAAATTTTACGTTAAAAGGTGATGGTAGAAGAAGTGGAGAATTTGACAGGAGAGGAAGGTTGTGGATCGGATGTGGGGGTGGGGCCAGATAGTTTGATTATTAAAACCGTAGGAAGACCTTGACTAGGAAGACCTTGACTTGTAAAAACATAATGGCCTCATAGTTTGATTATTTAAACCTTACGAAGACCTTGACTTGTAAAAACATAAGCATGGGTCCAATACTTCGACAATTAAAACAATAGCAAGACTTATGTTATCCCAAAAACAAGTCGAGGAGACTTTGACTTCTTTTTCGAGTTTTTTTTTTCTGTTGCCTCTTTCGCATTAATTTATATGGGCTTTTAATATTTTCTCCAAAATACAAATAAGATATTTATTTTGCCACGATGATCATTACTAGAGCAAATGAAAAAATACAAATTCTAGATTGTGGAGTTACATGACAGAATCTGACAAGACTTAGACAAGTTGCTCAAGCGGCCCATAACTCATTCGAGCGAGCTGTCGTTTCAAACAGAACTGAG
>JABCMJ010040208.1:0-14959 GCA_014822125.1 Arbutus unedo | reverse complement strand
TTATTCTGCGGTAGATTCACAAAAAGCATTAAACCGCACAAAAATAGCACAAACGTGCTAGAAGTAGCAAAACAGGGGACTAAGGGGCGACAAATTATGCAAAACATGGTATGAATCGGCACTCTAACATACAAAACTACGTGCCGATCACAGACTGCGCCAACAACCGTGGTGGTGAGAATGATGTGCGTCATTGTACGGGTACTCTGATGCCCAACCAGTAGTTGGATGCACACCGAGGCAAATGTATGATCTCAGCCTTCCACCATCTCGGAGACCAGGAGATGGACAATAATTTTAGAGAGCATGAGCACGGTCCTTATTGAGACGATCAGTTGTACCACTGTCCAATTTAGTCGTAACAAGGATAGACCAAATAAGCGTCCCGGAGAGGATCTTTGCGATCGAATTGAGCGAGCAAAGAGAGCCGATTACTGAGGGCCAACTCATGGTGCTAGGTCAACTCCTTCCACATCTAAAATTGCCCACAACCAACTCATCTCATCTTTTTTCACTTATGAAATTCAATCGGTTAACCCCCGAATAGGCTTTTTCCATCCAAAATTTAACAAGTACGGGCCAAAAACAAGTTCCTACACTCTCCTAGTCCATTACTGATAGATGATGTCTCTCTACTCCACCAAGGATGCTCTCATGTGTAAGCTATTCCCATTTAGCCTCAGGGAGATCGATCTCCTCTGTTTGACAAACTCCCCAAAGGGATTGATTATAAATTGCAGTTTCGTTATCAAGCTTCATGCACTTCAACAACTATTTGAAGTGCACAGCTACTTGAATCACACACAACTTTATAGGACAGAAAAGAAAAACTAACACAGCACACCCTATAACATTTGCAAACCAATTGAGGCCACACAAAAACATTACATGATCAACAACATACGCATGTTTTTGCTACTAATAGGGGGCCTTCCTTTAAATCAATGTCTCTTTGCTTTCCGATATATCCCTCCCACTCCCCATGAATTCTTGGTTAACCATTACTTGGTGGTGTCATTACTCGTGCCATATCCAACTGCAGTAACACCATGGTCGAGCTTAGCTGTCGAGCGAAGCTGGAAGGCAGATCCACTAGCGTCAGTAGAAACTTAAATTGGTTGGACAGCAACAACCTTGAACAAAATGAGGTCTCACTATTGGCTAGGAACATTCATAGAGCCGATGATCTTTGCTGGCATGAGCAGTTTCCTTCTTAGTGTTATAAGTTTCATTAGTACTCTCCAGTGTATGGATGGTAATGCCTTTGTTTTGTATTATAAATTTGAATGCATCTTCCATTAAACAATTTGCACACGCACTTGCTTTTTCGTAAGTCCTGTCAAGTGATATTTTTAGTGGCGGAAATGCCCAACAACTTCTTGTTTGGCCAAAGGGAACAATTGCCAAAAAAAAAAAAAAATGAAAAATGAAAATAGTAAATCTGAGAGGTTTAGTTGCACAAGTTGATATCCAGCCCACGGTACGTAGCCCCCATCGCACCCACATCTTCTAAATGAATGTTGTAGATGGCCTTGAGTTAGAGCCTTTCAAATAAGGAGATAAGGGGAAACCTAACAGCTAACACCACCTTCAACTATGGATACGAGGGGGAAGAAAATGGAATCATTATCGCCAGCAAGGATTGAGACTTTATCTTTCTCTAAAAGACGTACCACTACGTCCTCAAGGATCATACAAATCTCGCTAAATATGTTTCTATACCCTTTGGTGAACATCCTTTGTAAAACAGTAGCCATTGAAAATTCCAAGAGCCGGAATAAGGCACTTAAAAGAAGTAGAAAACAACAGAAGTAAAGAACAAAGAATGCTTAGAGTGCCCGAACAGTGAAAGGGAGCAAAGCCTAATAGGTGTTCTTCTTATTTATATGAAGGAATTGGGTGGGACTCAAAAACAAAGTTTTCGAGGTAACAATCCAAAAGCAGCCCCAAAAGGCACATCATATACGATGCAGGTGCAGTTGGAGCCACATGTAGAGAGAGAGAGAGAGAGAGAGAGAGAGAGGATCCACCACCTTGAGCATAATTGGCTCACTGTTACTCTGACCCCGACGACAGGATAGCTAAGCAACAGTAAGCTAAGGGACATTTACAAGAGCCAAGTAAAATTTTGGTCAGTAAAATAGAAGTAGAGACTGCTTAGCCAACTCGATTGCGAGCAGAACCTCAAGCCAGTGGCTCAACTTGGGTACTTGTTGGCTACCAGAGCTGGTCGAACATAGCCGACTCATGATCTGTTCGGGTAATTACTGCTCAGGTCGCCCATTTAATTCAACCAAATCATACCAACTAATCACATGATATGTCAAATCAGTCAACAATTAGGGGTGACCTATGCAAAGAATGCACTTGAGTATGTATAGAAAAACACCCAATTGATCCTTATAAATAAATCTGACGACAATTGAAAGAGGGATTGGTCACTGGGAACACTAGCGTCAAGTTGATCAGCTAGGACGTTTCTAGCTATTTCCAATTGAAATCCCAATAAGCCTTATCCTATTTATTAGTTTTCTCGCATATCTTTTCGCTTAGAAGAACTTTAGTTCTATGAGTTATCCTTCGTTCTAATACTTAACCATTGGAGGATATTTTGGTTACTAGTCGGAGTGTGTCTGACTGATTGTTTCTTTGCGCAACTAAAGGTCAGAGATCAAGAAACATGTGGATAGATTCCGATCAACTATTTTTCGAGCCGCGTAAGAATCACCCATACATATTTGACTATGATGTATAAATCTACCAAAACTTTATAATTTATAACAAATTCAAGTGGGTAGAGTGCAGGCCATTTAGTGAAGTGTTAAATTAGAAGTTACGGGATTAGAATTGAAAAAAGTGCAATTAGCGGAAGAAATGTGTGTTAGGGATCAAATCCTGGGGATATATTTGTAGTGGCTGTAATCTATTATCCAATTTCTAGGCTACCAGAATCAAAACCAGCCTACAATCTTAACAGAAATCGAACAGGTCTGTTTGCTGTTTTCTTTTTCCGTCTCCTTTCCTATCCCCTCCCTCCCCCCTCCCCTCCTCCCTCTATCTGATTGCTGTTTTTTTATGGATAATTTAGATCCTTAAGGTAATATGTTTGGTTCTGGTAAACGAACACGCATAGGAGGAGAATTGGGATGTTCGTTGCGCACTCAGGAGTGAATCAATTTAACGCGTATGTAGGCATACACTTCCCCCCGGGGGGGGGGGGGGTTTGTCGGGGCTTCTTGTTCGCATGGTTTTGGGGACCTGAAGCCGTGGCTTTCTCGGCTTCTATTATAGATATACTTGGATTGATAACTCAATTTAACGTGTTTATATTTTCTGGAATGTGTAATGACATTGAATTTTGTTAGCTGGAGATGAACAAAATAGAAATTAGAGCAATCTTGAAACAATCAGAAAGTAGCCCTTTGCGTTGTATACTTGTACATTCTGCTCAGAGTACTGGATATTCAATGTTGTTTCTATAAAGCACATGTACAGGTAGGACGTATGTAAGAAAAACATACAAAATTTAGCTTACGGGTAAAGTGGAAACTTCTCTAAACACACTACTTCTTTACAATTTAGGAGAAATGCATAATCTTTATAAATCTAAATTAAGCAATTAGTTAAACAGCTTAGTTGATTAAGTTTCAGTATACAAACATCAGTTTGATGTCAAGATGGTGCAAACCAAGTTTAATGTTAATTTATTAATGAAACTACTCATGGAAGCTTAGTTTTAAAAGCATGCCTAGCGATAGACTTCATCTCTGTTTAAAACAAAAGTATTTGTTTCAGTTGGGTCGGGTTGGGTACAACATCATAATACACTTGGTATGCCTTGGGTACTGCAAAAACTGAGAACAGATTCGCGTATGTGTTTTGCATACCCAACACGCATGTGGAAGTACAATACAAAGTACTGGATCCCAATCAGCATGTTATTTGAGGTACCATGCTTCATAGTTGACAGCTTGATAATATAGCATAAGTGAGAGAAACAAAGACTGAATAATAAATGGTAGTCACTAATTACGAGTTCGTGGCCCTGCTCGTATTTGTTTTCTATTCATTGCTATTCTGGAGAATTAGGGATGATGGACTGCATTTCTGGATACCTTTGTAAGGGGTTTGGTTTTTTTCTGCAGAGTAATAGCGAGAGATTACAAGAGAAAGGTGGATAGAGATGGGGATGACAACTCAGTCAGAGACATTTTCAGTAAATTTGGCAATGGGAGGGGTGGCAGCGGTTATATCAAAGAGTGCAGCAGCTCCAATTGAGAGAATTAAGCTTTTGTTACAAAATCAAGGAGAGTTGTTAAAAAGAGGACTGCTAAAGAAACCATACAAGGGTGTAGGTGATTGTTGCGGAAGGATCTTGAAAGAAGAGGGTGTATTGGCTCTTTGGAGAGGTAACCAGGCCAATGTCATAAGATATTTCCCGACTCAGGTATTGCATTTTGCACACACTCTTATTGTAAATCTCTTGATATGCTCAGGGGTTGATTGTTTGATGTTCCCTGTCTTCCATATACCTCAAAATCTTCATTTTTTCCACTGCATTCGGAATTCTAATTTGCTTATGTTCTGTTCAGATGTTTTTTAGTTAGAAAAAACATCAAATGAGTTTGTATAAATGGCTATCGTGTCCTCAAATGAGTTTCTCTTGAATTTGGCAGGATTTTTTAAGGTAATCTGCTCTACTTTGACAACCTTTCCAAACCCAGAAACCTGTCAGGATAGTTGTAAAAAGTTTGTATAAATGGCTATCTTGTCCTACAAAGTGAAAATGAAATAACCCTGAATGGTAGTAAAGCATCAACTGACTTTAGTATCCAAACCCAAAAACCTGAGTTTGTTTCTTGTGATCCGTTTTACATGCACACTTCATTTTGGTCCATAATACCCTTGTATATATGACACGGGTGGAGGTGTAGAATCCATATCCTGTTTTGGATCCTCTTAACTTTTCACAGGATGGTAGATGGAAATTCCATAATTTTCCTTCTTTCCATTTTATTTGAAGTCTCTTTGTAAAAGTATTATATGTTACATAATACTATTCGATAAAAATGTGTATACTTTGGTTAGTAGATACAAAAATGTGGAGCTATAGGTTTACTTTGCCAGGGCATACCTCGAACCTGCCCTGCAGTAGATGTTCAAAGTTTCTTTTCTTCTTTTCTCTCTTTTTTTCTCTTCTTTCTTATTTCCACTTTTGTTTGGGGTGGCATGGCGGTGTTGGGGTTATTATTCCCTTCAAGCTGATTTTAAGGTGTCATCGTGTCTTTGTTTACCAATTGGAAAGAGCATTTTAAGGAACTATATTGTATGGTTGCAACCCTCTGGTTATTTGCTTTTATCTGTCTAGGTAAGCAATTGAAAAGATACAGAACCTTAAAAGAATGTGTATTTTAAAGACGACGAAGCTGAAGAGATATGATTCTCTTAGGGTCCACCAAAACTCACTAGAGAGGATGAGGTGATCTTTTAGTGGTCGGAGAACATGCGTGCTACTCGAATCTGATACCTGAATAAGGTGAGGATATGCATATTTGCACTTATATCATTGCATTGTAAGGAAATTGGCAGAGAAGCTTTTGTACTGAAAATACATCCTGAATGTGTCAGCGGTATTTCTGAAATTATAGATCACAATGATAGGTGTTTTGTGTTTGAATGAGGAACAGGAGAAGTTGCGGACATAACTCCTGTTTGGATTGCATTACTGTATAGCTAAGCTAACCCACCACTTCAAGGCATGACATTACTTGAATTTTTGGTTTTCTACAAAACTGACAGTGGTGAACAGGTGGTCTTTCTTATATTTTGCTGCCAAATATTCTGTAATTCCAAAAGGCTAGAACTTCAGTATACACTTCACACATTCCATTATGTGTTAACATATTTCTATATACTTTTCTTGTACCCCAACTCATGTTTTAAACCTTAACCAGCCCAATGGGTCGTGGTTAACATATTTCTATACACTTCATACCATGTTTGTTCTGCTGATGTTGCCAAAATGCATAACTGAACGGCCATGTGGTTTTGTCTACAGGCTTTTAATTTTGCATTTAAAGGTTACTTCAAGAGTCTCTTTGGACGCTCCAAGGAGGAAGATGGTTATATCAAGTGGTTTGCTGGAAATGTTGCTTCAGGGAGTGCTGCTGGAGCAACCACTTCATTATTTCTGTATCACTTGGACTATGCACGTACCCGCCTAGCCATGGATGCAAAGGAGGGCCCACTTAATGGTCAACGACAGTTTAAAGGACTAATAGATGTTTACCAGAAAACACTATCAACGGATGGATTTATGGGACTTTATCGGGGGTTTGGGGTGTCAATTGTGGGAATTACTCTCTATAGGGGCATGTACTTTGGGATCTATGATAGCATGAAGCCTGTTGTTTTGGTGGGGCCTTTTCAGGTAAGCACCTTTGCCTCCTTTTCTATTAGCTTTATCTTACTAAGAGGACGTCATTCTTTGACCCAAAGAATTCTTCTCAAGGATGCACAGCACATGATGTGCATCAGGTCTTTTCCTCTTCTTTTTTTCTTCCTGGGTATATCAAAGAAATCATATAGAGGTAAAGTTCCCATCTACTTGTCAATTGAGTTATTGCTTATTTGGTAGAGTTCGTATGCAAAATGAAATCAGTTTGGTTCATGTATCATAAAAGAAGTCCATGGTAGACTGCAAAAAGGAAGTTCAAATAGTAATCATGATTTGAAAACAACAGAGGGACGGGTTTTTTTTTTTTTGGAAAATGCAAAATGGTAAGTACTATTTGATGAAGTTCATGCCTGTGGTGTGCTTCTCTTCTTTTCTTTCTGTTTTCTCTTCTAAAGAACGGAACCATTATTTTGTGTTCAGTCCACTGACTCCTTGGAGAGCACGTCTAACCATTCAAGTTACGGATTTTAGGTACAAGTGGAACTGTACTTGTATGCACACCAATCATGTACCTCTGCTTTGATCTCTCACTGTTGAGTCCAAGTTACATGTTAACGATATACTTCAATTTGGCAGGACAATTTCTTTGCCAGTTTCTTGTTGGGTTGGAGCGTGACAACAGTTTCTGGGGTATGTGCCTATCCCTTTGATACCCTCCGAAGAAGGCTCATGCTAACTTCAGGACAACCTGTGAAATACCGTAATGCCATGCATGCATTCCGTGAAATCATTCGTCTAGAGGGCTTTAGTGCACTATTCCGTGGAGTTACAGCAAATATACTACTTGGTGTGGCGGGGGCTGGAGTTCTTTCGGGCTATGATCTACTATACCGATTTGCATATAGACATGGTCGCAGTACTGAGCCTCATATAGTCTTGAAGTGAAAAGGGTAAAAGATTAAAGCGAAAATCTCATGCAGTGCTCAAAAGAAGGTACATGGGTATGGCCTAAAATTGTTTTACCCTCCAAAAAGACTTTAAATCCTAAATTGGAGATCAAAAAACCGAAGGGGGCTAGATGAGATAATTGGTGATTAGGCAATGCTCTGGAGTAGATGACCCTGTCAAAATCCTGTCATTATATTCCCCTCGACCTGTGAACGAAATGTAGAAAGTCAAAAAGAGAGCAAGAGGAGACCAAGAATGGAAAAATGTCTTGTATTTTTATTGTTTCCACTGTGTAATTAGAAATGTTGAGGAAACTAACATGGCAGCTGGAGATTGTGAACTCAAGTGGTTCATCCGGTGAAAATGGAGACCCCACGCACACACACTCAAAGAGAGAGAGACTTATCATTTTATTTGTTCATTGATTATTCTAACTTGTTTCATCTGCAATATAACTTGTAACAATTATTGGTTTTACTACTAGAATCTGGTAAAAATTTGGAGTAGAGCCATCATGCACTAGTTTATATGACATTTTTCCCTTGTGTAAATTTATGGGAGGCAAAGCAGCAGAAGGTTTGATAGAAGAAAGAAAAAAAAGGAACGGCATACAAGTTCTGGGGAAACCTCCATGTGTACCTATTCTTGTTGCGGAATAGTAGATCAGCATTTGCTGATTTTTATATCCAAATGCATATCTCCACTTATATGAAAATGGAAACAGTTTATATATCGACCAAGTTGATCTTCTTTGTGCTGAATAATGCGTTTGCATTTGCTGAATTTCTATATACAAATGTCTACCTACACTTGTTCGAAACTGAACCAATTGTTCACAATGTAGTTACTGCATCTGTACTATAGAAGAGATATGATATTTATTTTATGTATTAAGCACGTGTATTACACACCGCACCCACTCCTTACAAAACAATTAAAAAGGCTCACAAAAATTAACACCAACAATAATATTTGTCATAGTATCTCTTTTTAGTTATCAAAGTAGTTGTCTCATCTTCCTTTAATCTCGTCATCCTTCGCTAATACCCTACGATCGTCATGTTTTATGCATTGAACTTGAAAACGTCTTGTTTTATTCTCTCTCTATTTGTCAAGCTTGTAGACTTTATTTTCCCAATCCTTGCCATCTAGTCTAGCATAATTTAAAATGGCTTTGTTAGTCTCTTTGCAGGTTCGTTTATAGCTCATAAAATTGTCTTCATGTCTATAGTTCTGACTCGTTTTAAAGAACAATTTTTTAGCTTTTACCATGGCTTGGACTGCATTACTTAACCACAAAGTTTTTCTTTTGAAGCGAGACCTCTCCATTTCGACTCCCCAAGGACTTCTTGCGACATTCTTCTAGCACAACTTTCCATTGCATCACACATATCCCACTATTATCCTCAAAATTCAATCTTGCTTCATTTAACAACTTAGTCACTAAAAAACATGAAGTTCTCAAGTCGCTGACTCCATCTAGATCATGAGTATCTACTCTCTTTCGTCATTCTCTGTTAACCTTTAAGCAAATATCTAGGACGATTAGCATTTGTTGTGACACCAAGAACTCTTCAAGTATGATCTTACAGTGTTTAAATACTATGCAGTTTGCAGCTCTCATAAGAAAATAATCTGTTTGATTGTTATTAGGCCATGTTCGTTTCACTTCTTAACAAAATTGTTGATAATTCTAAGATCAACAACCCCTAAAGACTAAAAAATTCTCTTTCCAGCTTACCAAAACCAACATGGACCGTCTTTTATTCTTGCTTAGTCTTCGTGTCTTTTGGTTGAATCCAACTTTTGAGATTACAAGTACAATTTTGGTATAGTTTCTTTGATCGCCCCACCTTTAGGTGTCTGCCATTAATCTTAAATAAGAAGAGTCTCTAGATTCACTGTCAACCTTTCTTCACACATCCATTGTGTATATAGTTATTCTGCATGAAAATATCTGTAAGACTACAAAGATATTGGGTGCATTTAGAAGCTGCCCAAATTCTTAAATTTACTATGCCCACGTCAATTATCTTAATATGAGGTCAATCCCTTTTACCTATTCAGAATTGGGTATTACCCTCACACGGCAAATTATAAGGTGGAGATAACATACAAAACATGTCATGTTTATGTGTATTATGGTCAAGAAAATGCTAAAAACAGCACTTTGGCCATTGTTTAGTTTGGGTCCCACATTTAATAGTTTAGGAAAATCACAGATCACTTCTACTCGCTCAAATTTAATGGTCCAAAACTTCTAAAATCCTATTAATATGGTTAAACCTTACAAGAAATAACTAAAACATGAAGTAGAAATATTTTTGGAAAATTTTACCCCATGTGGAGTCTAAATTCTTAGTAAACAGCTCTTTGACTTGACTTGTAAGTATTTCTTGGGTTAGAAAGCCGACCAGACATGGATCGTCGAAGGCACTCCGATGTTTAAGTTAGTTCTATAAAAAATAGGAAACCAACTGAAAAGCTTGATTGGGAGTGAGTTTTCATATACCTGAGATTGGAGTACCTTGGCTCAACTGCTCAAAATTGTTAATCGTCCCGGACTTAAGCTTTCCAAACCATGCTTGAGCAGGGCTTCTCAAGGTGGTGGGGAACACCCAACACATTACTTCTTTTGGGACTATGTGCAAGGTCATGAAGGTTTTGTAGGTCTCTAAGTGATCTAATAGATCTCCTGAGCTATCAAAAAGATTCACCAGGGGAGTTTTGATCTTTGAGGGAAGTGACCTGGCCATAACCGCCTTTGTGAATGGTAGATTCGCCTTGGGAGTTTTTGTGTCACCCTCTCTCCTCTATTGTCTTCATGACGCTCTCAAACTTCTCCATAAACTCTCTAATCTCCAACCCTTGTGTCGCAGAATCATCCGTTACGGCTCCCCTTCCAGTCATCTATTGGACATCCTCTCCTCCCTCTCGGGGTGGTTGTTTGCTTCTTCCTCCGCTTGTCCGCTAGCCCCTTGGCCCTCTGGCTCCTCCTAAGGGTCTTCTGCTGGTGGATCCACTGGTGGTGAGGTGGCTTTCGCACATGATTACTTTACCTAGGTCTCGTTTTGCTCCACCAGGTAGGTAAGATTCCAAACCTGCGCCTCCAACAAATTTTGTTTTGAGAAACATTTCCTTCCTGTCTTCCTCCCCTTTGCATTGATCCTGATGTCACCATTGTCTGTAATTAATCAGTTGAATTTATACAAGCGATAACGTCATTCCCACAAATGGCGCCAATCTGACGATGCTGGGAATTGGTAAGACGCTTCTGGGCTCCACCATAGGTTGGTACACACAAGTTCAGTGGTCAAGGGCGGTTGTCCTACCAATGATCCTTCAATGATCAAGTCAGTGACTATCGAATGTGACTAGGCAAGAGAAAATGAATTATGGATATGAAATCATACCCAATCTCATGACCGAAAATAGATTTTAATAGCTTGAGGAGATGATCAATCTGAGGTGGGCCAATAGCCGCCAATGGTGCCCCTATTCCATCCTAGAAGGTCTATCTCGCTGATTCTGGGTGTATCTTTGAGATGTTGAGCAATAGGTGGTGCTAACCTCAGGATTGCTCGAGCAATTAGGGGTTCCATGTAGGATTTTCTCCAATCAGCCCCCCATGCAATCTGGGTAAGACAATCACATCCAAGCATGTACGTCAACTGTTTGGTGCTAGAGCTTGTCGATTGGTAACATGAATATTCAGTCAGTCAACCATACCTCATCTTGAGAGATTTTGGTCGATCCGGAGAGTACACTAGCTGCTGATCAGTCCAAAGCCTAATTGGACTCATCATATGTGTGTATATATATATATATATATATGGGAAAGACTCCATGGACTAACACTTTTTTAGACAAATATTAGACCAACAACTAAACTCTTCATTCCTGATTAAATTTTAATGACCCAAACCGTTCAATGTGTTTAAAACATGTTTTTAAAGTTATTCGTGAAAAATCAGCTCAAAATATTACCGGAAAGGATTTGATTTAAGTAGTGGTTCATAAAACAGTTCTTATCAGCATTTTTAACCACTATTTGGATCAATCATTTTTCGGTAGTATTTTAAGCTTATTTCTTGCGGGTACCCTTAAAAACATATTTTAAACATATTGAACGGTTCGGATCATTAAAATTTAATCAGGAATGAAAAGTTTAGATATCGGTCTAATATATATATAAAATTTAATCAGGAATGAAAAGTTTAGATATCGGTCTAATATATATATATAGTCCAAAAAAAAAGGGCAAAAGCTCTTATAGAAAAACTGTCCATTTGAGCATGATTTGAACATGAAGTTCTTTTTAATATTGGGCATGAAGGTGAGGTGTAACCTCGCAAGACTTCCCAAGAAATGTTTACACTCAAACACTACGTATTGATCAGTAGGAGAAGAGGTTACACACAATTCAAAGACATAATAAAGTGTAGAAATTGATTATAAACTCAAACTCACTCATCATAACACCTTGTCTGGGTTTTACGTACGATCTCTCTCTCTCTCTCTCTCTCACGCACACTTCTGTTCCTTCCTCACATTTGATTGAACAAACATATTGTTAGTAACAGCGCGGGAATAAAATAGAAGATTTATATTAAAATCTAAGAACCGAGATAAGAAAACTATAAACTACTGGAATTAAAATGTAAAAAAAAAACGCAAACAAAAAGCAAGAATATAATGAAGAACTTCGATCTCAAGAGTTGTAGTCGGGTCTGTGTTTCACACAGTGTCCTTAAGATAAAATTCGATGCCTCACCAAATTGTGCTTGAGGTATTGTCGACGTCTGCCTCCCAAGATACAGCAACTGGTAAACTTTAGTTGCAGCACAGACAACTTAGTTCATTTGAACAGAGTTTGGACAGTCTCTCTCTCTCTCTAGATGAATATAGAATGAGAGCACGAAAAGTTTCTGTGTATGAAGAGAAACCCAGAGGCCTATACATATACATGTTGGGGAACCTTTCAGCTGCAGCCTACAACATGAATTTCGTCCATAAAGGCTGATTCAATTCAGCCATTAACAAGACCATCAAGGGGACCTTTCAGATTTTCAGCTGATAGCAAACCAAATGCAGATTAATTCCTGCTAGATAATTCCAAGAGTCACAGATCTTAGTAATGGATCGGATTCTGGGTCAACCCAGTCACTTAAACCAATCCACCAAGCCCAAATGTTTTTTTTTGTAAATTTGGCCAAACACGGACCTCGGACATCGAGCCCCAAGCCCGGTTTGGGTGGGCGGTGCATGTGCGTGTGATTATTAAATCATTCATTGGGTAGGCGCTCGACCACTCGCAAAATTTGGATGACTCAGAGGGCCAAGCCTTTATGTGAAATTTGAAGCTTACATCCACACCAATTGTTCCTGAACAAATCGATGTGGGATCAGGCATTTTTGGATATGCATGAAGTGACTACTCACCTTCCAACTAACTCCACTTTGAATGTCAATTAAACATTCATTCCTCAATGAAATTTGTCCATTTTTGTTTCGGTTCATACCCTGACATAGGTGTATTTAAACCCACTCAGACCCACTTTATAAGTTTTTTGTGTCCCACTTGATTTTTGGTTCGAAAAATCCAAAAAATCTTTTTCCTGGAAATTTCATTTTCCAACAATCCCCCACATGAATGTAATTGGAAGAATAATGACACGAAATACAACAAAGACTTGGAGAGAGAGTACTACGGATAATTCCTGCATAGGGTAGGTAGCTTTTGGCCTTGAACCTCCCATTTGTGGAAGTCTATAGGATCTACTAGCTGACCAATGAACTTAATGTCTTGAATTGTCCTGTTATTTATGTAAAGCGAGACAATAGACTCCACACTGGACTTCTCCTACCACAATTCTTGTTCTCACTATTGTGTTCGTTTTGGCCCTGAACACTCGTCTGATTCAGTGAGTATTTTAGAGAATTTTACCTACCAATTCTCATAGAAGCGGCCCTACTTCATACTCATATAGGTGACCTTCTTAACTAAGGGTATCCTACTATACGCCGCTTGGCGTAGCCAACGTGTAAGAGTTATTAAAAACATAGTTTATCCTCTAGCTCCTTACAGGCATCACTGTTCGCACCTTAGGAATGAGTAAGAGTGTTAATCTCCCCAGTGATCATTTTTACTACACGCAACTAAGTTGTCCCTTTGAACCTAGATCTTGGAATCTCTAGTCAACTAGGTTGGATTTTCCGTTACGGTAGTTTTTAACGTCATAGGCTTAAGACCCATCCCTCTCGATGCTTTATCAACTTGCTCTCTATTTAACCCTTTGGTTAGTAAATCCACGATGTTGTCTTGTGACCTCACATAGTCTACAGTGACAACCCTAGTTGAGAGCAGTTGTCTAATGGTATTGTGTCTATGACATATATGCCTAGACTTACCATTATACATATTACTCTGTGTCCTTCCTATTGCTGATTGACTATCGCAATGAATGCAAATTGCTGACACAGGTTTAGGCCATCTTGGAATATCCTCAACGAATTGTCAAAGTCATTCTGCTTCTTCAGTTGCTTTATCTAGTGTAATGAACTCTGATTCCATTGTAGATCTTGCAATGCAAGTCTGTTTGGATTTCCAAGAAATCACTACACCATCAAGAGTAAAGACATATTCACTCGTGGATTTCGAGTCTTTAATATTTGATATCCAATTTGCATCAGTATACCCTTCTAGTACCGCTGGATATCTGGTGTAGTGCAGTCCCAAGTCACGGGTGTACCTCAAATACCATGACACCCTGACTATTGCCTAATGGTTAGTTCGTGGGTTACTAGTATACCTACTTAGCCTACTAACTGCATAGGCTATATCTGGTCTTGTACATGTCATCAAGTACATGAGACTCCCTATAATTCTGGAATACTCCAACTGAGACACACCCTCATCAGTGTTCTTTGATAGATGGAGGTTTAAATCCACTGGGGTTCTGGCCACATTTGTATGTACCTCATTGAACTTTCCAAAGATCTTCTCAATGTAGTGAGACTGAGTGAGCGCAAGTCCATTGGATGTTCTAGAGATCTTCACTCCCAATAACATCAGCAAGACCCATATCCTTCATGTCAAACCTCGAGTTTAACATTTTCTTGGTAGAATTAATAATTATATCATTACTACCCACAATGAGCATGTCATCAACGTATAAACACAATATGACAGCCATCACTCGTGTTTTTGACATACACACATTTGTCACATTCGTTGATCTTGAACCCATTTGACAATATCGCATGGTTAAATTTCTGATGCCACTGCTTAGGCCCTTGTTTCAGACCATACAAAGATCTCACAAGCTTACAGACTTTTTGTTCTTGCCCTGGGGCTGAGAAACCCTTGGATTGCTCCATGTAGATTTCTTCATCTAAATCTTCATTAAGGAAAACTGTCTTGACATCCATTTGATGTATCTCAAGATTGTGCAAAGCTGCGATCTCTATTGTCATCCGAATTGATGTTGTCTTGGTGATAGGTGAATAGCTATCAAAGTAATTTAGACCTTCTTTTTGTCTATATCCTTTGATCATAAGCCTACCATTGTACTTATCAATAGATGTTGGCACCGTAATACACCTCGTATATCG
>JABCMJ010040189.1:0-21589 GCA_014822125.1 Arbutus unedo | reverse complement strand
ATGATGGATATAGAAGTTTAGCCTAAGATTAACGAACATATAAAGTAACAAAAAAATACTAATATACTGTTTTAGGAGCGGAACTAATAAGGGACCGAGCCCCCTAAAAAATTTCAAAACTAATTAGGACTTAAGCATAAATTTTGAAAGTTATTTTCAAAAAAATACGTTTTGACCCAACCAAATTACATTCACCCCCCTCGCTTTCCCGAAAAAAATCTTGATCCCCCAAACGTCGAATCGTTGTTCTACCCATGCATTGATTGCCAAAAAACTAAAGGAGACGAAAAGATATATGGCCTCCGTAACTAGAAAGAAGGAGGGGATCAAAAATGAAATGAGTAACGCTTTGCATTTGAATAACAACGGCTAAAGTTCAAATCCCACCACCCTTACGTATTCCCTACCCGGACCAAAAATAGTTCGAAAAGTAAGAGTCTCCGTAAGTAGGAGACACAAATGGAAAAAAAACTAACGAAAGTCTTTTAAGCCATTGTATCAGTACTAAATTTTTCGCAATGATATTCTTTGTTTCTTTTCTTATGAGGGGCAAAAATGAGGGGTTTTTTTTTTTTACAAAGTAATGATTAAAAGATTAGTATATATGTTTGTGTTAATTGGAAAAAGACGTAGGTGTGATTTGAAATTCTCACCTAATAGAAGGAGCACAAGATTACTACTACAACTTCATTCCAATAAACCCCAATGAGTTGTTTAAGTGGTACAGCGAATAAATTGTAAACTCGGATATTTTGCAGTCAAAACTTGGCAACTTAATATTTTGAGTCACAAGAGAGTTTGCCCGATCATTTTTTACTCCGAAAACTAGTCAATAATTTAGGTAGAGACTCTTCCAAATTTTATCCCAATTTAGTCCCAAACCAATCGAATACTTCGGTTATAAAAAAAAAAAAAAACTCCATTCTTGCAGAAAATAAAGATTCTAATACGAATCGAGCAAAAATATTAAAGCTATAGCATGCATGTGATTATGGTACAACCAAACCGATTGCCAGCTAGCTAGCCTAACCCCACCAAAGCTTGTGGGACATGGGTTCTTTGTCCTGGTCTCTCTAGTAGGTATGGAACACCCCCCCACTTGTATCCGTAGCAAAATTCCACTTGAAAACATTTCAAACACTAGGATTCAGTGTCCTATCTCTTTCTCTCGTTGAGTTCTGAACCTTTTTTTGGTCTTTCTTCTGAAAAAAAATAAAAATAAGAAACAAAAATCTCTCTGTCTTTGGATTCCTTTCACATCTCATACTCATGGTTTTTCAAATATGTGTGTTTGAGTTAAAATGTAAGTAGGGTCCATAATGGGGATCAACAAAAAACAGGTTCACCTTAGTATGGAGATTAAGACCATCAAAATACGCATAATATATTTGTTGGGAAAAAAATTATTCATGGAGGAGGTTCGGACCCAAGCTCTCGACTCCACTCCCTCTCTATTCCTCACCACTCTTCACTACCGTTTGCCACACCTATCTCCGCTACTTAAACATGGCTATGGTGGAATTTATGACCAATAATAAATTCCACTCTTCACAAATTCCACTCTCCCTCTCTCTCTCTCTGAAATCAGAAAAGACAACCAATAATTCACAAAAAATAATAAAATAGATGAGTTTTGGATGAATCTTCTTGAGATACATTATGGTGTTGGCATTGCCAAACTTTGGAGTTGACATGTGTCAAGCTTGCAAAATATTTGCACACCGTTGAGTTGGTTGTTATTGACAAAATGGATGGTACCACAAGTGAACATCCGAGGGCAACAAATGAATGGTTCCATATCTTTTTAATTTTCGAATTGGAATGTGAATTTTTGTACCTTTGAAGTTTCCGTAAGCTCAACTATGGATTTAATGAGACATTCTAATTCTTTTTACTTTGTCCATTTTCCTAGAAATCATACTGGCATTTTAGTGAATACTTCATTATTCTATAGCAGAGAATCATGTAGTTGTTATCAACTTAAATGAACAACAA
Organism: Arbutus unedo; assembly: GCA_014822125.1. Lineage (NCBI taxonomy): Eukaryota > Viridiplantae > Streptophyta > Magnoliopsida > Ericales > Ericaceae > Arbutus > Arbutus unedo. The sequence continues at coordinate 19,594 of JABCMJ010040189.1, read as the reverse complement.
CCGGGTAAGAATATGATATTTGTTGTGTATTTAAATAAATATGATTTTAGCTCTAGCACTTATATTTATTTATTTTTGGATGTAGGTAATGTGGGTAGGGAGGTGCAGATAACTAAAATGGAGAAAAAAGAAGGAAGTGTGAGGGAGTTTTGGCAAAATCACCGAGTTGTTGTAATAATTGGTTCTTTGAAGCATTTTTTAGTCTTAGAAGGGATCAGAGACTTTGATTAGGCATATAGATAGAGCAAAATGATGTCTTTTTATTGCTAATTTTATTGTGATGAAAACATAATTTCACTGTCCTTGGTCACGCTAGAGCAAAATAAAAATTTAGTAAATGTGTTTTTTCATTCATTGCTAATGCCTTTTCTCTTATGTTTTGTGTATAGCTCTTTGTAATTTGCTAACCTCATAATTTTTTCAGGGCCCGTTTTAACATGACTCTATTTATAAAAACTTCAAATTTATTTGGTGGTTGACAAATAACGCGTTATATGTGCTGCCAATGGATTTTGGTGGGTAGCCTTCTCAGTATTTTCACCTAAAGCCATTAATGAAAAAGACAAAATAAAGTCTTAGTTTTTTTTAATGTTTTCTTCTAGGAATGGAACGGCTAATTACTCGTCTTTACTTATATGTTAATGGTAATTACTACTCTAGAAAAGACAAAATGATGTCTTAGTTTATTTTAAAAAGCAAGTTTAGGAGCAGATCAAGTTTATGTGGAGTAGCTATTGGTTTCTTTAAAGATGGGTGGTCTCTGGATTGCTACAATCACTGAATGGAAGAGGTGGGTTGAGAGAAATCATGACCGAAATGGATTGATTTCCTTCAGCACTTTGATCATCGGTTCTCCCACCTCCACTAATTCTTATTCGGATCTTGCTAAAGAGGTTAATTCGGATCTATTGAACGAGTTACTAATCAAAAAGGTTTTGAAGTCTTGAGAGAACCCCGGTGATGGTTTGGGTTGGACTTTGTGCTATTCCATTCCCGTTTTGGTTTAGCAATGCTGATTTGTTTTTTTTTTGGCAGGCAAACAAATCTATTGAAAAGCAACAACACACACAGGTATAAGTGAATTTCCATAATGTTTGTTGTTTGTGGATTTTGGATGGTATATGTATGTCTCTGGATTTTGGAGTAAAAAGATGGCTTAACTTAACTTAAGTTGGCTTAAGTGGATTTTGGATAGGTGCTACTGGCACATTATGATTTTTTACCCATATAATATTTTTTAAGTTGGCTATGGGCACATTACAATTTTGGATGGATTAACTTAAGATATAGATATATGGTTCACATCAATATATAATATTTGGTTCCTACGATTTTTTATTTATTTTGTTGTTTTGTGACTAATTTTTCACCCCTGGAACTAAGCTACTTAGTACGTGAAGTTTAGTTTATTTTCAGAAATCTACCAAATATGTGCTTGAAGTGAGAAAATAAACCGTAAATGCGGTTAGAAGCATGTACTTTATTAGTATTTTAATTCATGATTTTAGTTTTGTTGGGAGTGCTATAGGCACGAATAATACATAATGTCATTTATTCATTTATTACATATGGTAAACATCAAGTGAAGTGTTCATTAAATTTTAACATATTTTTAGGGAAACATGCGAGGGACACAGCAAAAACATACAAAAATTTTTAATTTCAGTCAAGTACCTTCAAGCACGAACAACCCGATATTCTTTAACTAATATGGGATAAAGGTGACCATTCATCTTCTCCAATAGCCCACTTCAAGGGATAGTTTTTTAATCATTCTTTTTATGGTTTGGTCCCCTTACTTAAAAATATCTAAATTTACTTGGACCAATCTCAAATGATTTTTAGATCTTTCTTTTATTTTGGCTCAAAGATGCCAAAAACAATTTGACAAAACCCTCTCTTTTTTAACACTTCTAGATCAAGAGAGAAAAAATTGTCTAGAGTTCTATTACATACAGATTCGGCATAGATTTGTATAACTAAACTTTTTGATTTTTTTTTTTTTTGTATAATAGAGATTCAATCATAACTTCTTTTACTTTTTAGATTCTTCTTGAAATAAGTATACCTTTAGAATTATTTTTGTCTTTAATAATTTTTTTAATAAAATTGGTCATAATTTTTTTACTTTTTTATTTTTTCTGGTCCAGACTAATTAATAATTTATAATTTATAAAAATTTAACGCAAAACTAACAAATGTAAAAAAAAAAAAATTAAATAAAAACAAAAAATAATAATCTACCAAAAAAGTTAGGCCAAAAGCGTAAAACCCAACATTTGTATACATACCTTGTAAGAAGAGGATGCCACATCCACGGTTTATTATGTGAGAAATACCAATCAAAATATACAGAGATTACAGGCCAACTTGTAGAACAAAGACCCAGGCCAAAATAAAAATGGTAAAAAAAATTTGTTTAAAAAAAGTAATTTAAATCAGAGTTTTATTAATTTAAACAACGTAGGTTTTCATTTCATCTACTTTTTGAAATTATGTTTCAATTCTATTTTTATATAGTTTAACATTTTTGCCATTACTTTTGAGTGTGAATTTACCCTTTTATCCTCTCTCAAGTGAAAACATATCATTTTTGATTTGGTAAATTTAAAATCATAGCAGTAATTAGGTTTGAAATATTGAATCAAATATAGTAAATATTTTTCAGTGAATTTTGATAATATGACCAGAATCGAAAAGATACTCATTGGAATCTTAAAAAAAATTACCGAAAATTGTTAATATACCACTTCCACAAAACTTGTTTTATTGATTAACGAGAATCTTGAGAATATTACTGAATTGTTTTTTATCCTTGCATGAAATCATATTTTTTTCATTTCTTTATGTTCTTAAATTCAAATTTTTTATATTCATCATCCTGTATGTCATAGATTTGCCAATTTTCTATTTTTTTTACCGAAATATGAGTGTTGTGAGTTAGGAGGAAATATTTCATCGTCAAACCTAAATAATATTTACTAAAGATAGTTCAGATTCTGCGGTGAGTGAAGTTTATTTTATTGTTGTTCCTCTTTGTAGTATCTATTTAGGATGATATTGGTCTAACATTATACTATAAATTTTGCAAAAATTATCATAATCTCCAAATTACTATCGCAAAAGAACAAGACATGTTGAAATTGTAGAAATTTATCATGATCTGTAAATTTACCATCGCAAAAGAACAAATATATATTATAGCAAGTTAGGAAAAGATCTTTCTACGATAATAGAAAATATTTTCTCCAGACTTTGATCCAATAATCTCACATTTTGATTGATGCTTGAACTGATATAATAATGAAATTTTAGTATCTCTTTTTTTAGGAGTTGAATGCTTGACTTGTACAATTTTTAAAATTAAGTGTAATTTAGATATTTTTTTTAAAAAAATAATCAAAATATAATCTTTAAAAGAAGATGAGATAAAAAACGAGCAAACGCTTATGATAAAATAAAAAAATAAATACCCCTTAAAAAAACAAGTCACGGCCACATGGAGGACATCACGGATAGACAAGAAGTCACTTTTGTGGCTAAGAAATGTGGAAGTTCGGATAGGGGTTTCATGGTTGGTAATGGGTTTGTCAATAATGATGTCTAAAGGGCATTTTTGGAAAACAAATTGAGAAAAATAATTCTTGGTGTCAAATTTTGGTTTAGTAAATAAATCACTACATTTTTTTACAAACAGAAGGAAAAGAAACTAATCAAAATCTTTTGGATTCTCGAAACGGCGTGCATATTTTCTTAATTGAAGAAAATAGTAAAGATATTATAGAAAATAGCCTTATTTTTTCTTTTTCTCGAAAAAGTATGATGTATTTTGAAATATTAAAATAAAAGAAGACTTGTATTTTTAAGTTTCGTCGGAAAAAACAAAGGTCACGATAATATTGACTAGTGACAGTTTTCAATAAGTCATAAATATCAGTTCTCTTTTTATTTGTACAAGAAAAATGTGCTAGTATAATAAGATCTTTTAACGTTATACAATTAAAATATTTTTATATTTTGTAATCTATTTATATATTTTATAAAATGAACTATATGAATTTATAAAACAGAACCCGTAGTAGACTCTTGGGTCAAGTTCATTTTCATGTCCTCTTCACACTGGTCCAGACTGATTGATGACGTGTCTCACCCTTTCTCGATGTGAGTAGAGTGGGCAAATAAAAGCTCAATTTATAGGACCGAACCGAACTAGTATTTTGATTTTAAAAATTTATAAATCAAAATCGAATTATTTTAGACGGTTTTGATCCGGTTATTTAACTTTTTGAGCTATATTTCTGGTCAAGTTCAGAATAAAATGAAAATTTATCAAAATTTATAAAATAAATTTAATTAAAAACATTATTAAATTCATTGACAATTCAAGTCTTGCTCATCAACTTACAACAAATTAATCAACTTAAATTCAACCATATCAAACCCAAAAAAAATTTTGTATATATAGTACACAACTACTTTGATTATGTCCGAACCAATTTTTAACACTTAAAAATTAAAAATCAAACTGAAATTCTTGTTTTTCAAATACAAAATTAGATAAATTTGAATACTAAGCTCCTTAAATTGACGGTCAAATCTGGCTTCCAGTTCTATATGATTCCCCGATTTTTTTTTTTTTTTAAGAAAGATTGTGGTGGGCCATAGTGCATGGGACATATTTTTAACGACAAAACCAGAAATACAGGATAAATTAAAATAAAAATAAAAATAAATCTCTGGCCACCAAAAGCTCAGCCGAAACGAAAGATAACAGAGCGCCAAACAGAGGGGGCGGAAGATAACATAGAAAGAAAGAGAGACAGAGAGAGAAGATGGCAATGGCAATGGCACTTCGAAGACTCTCCTCTTCAGTGGACAAGCCAATTCAGCGCCTCTTCAATGGCGGATCCGTCTATTACATGGTTCACTTTTTGTTTTTTGTTTTTGCTGAAACTAAGAAAAAACTTTTTCTTCCGACACTTGAATGGCTAACCGTTTCACTTCTCGAGTGATTGGCGCTTGATTTTCTCTGTGTTTTTTTGTCCTGTAGGCGTCCTTGCCGAACGAAGCTGTGTACGAGAAGGAGAAATCTCGTGTCTCAGTTAAGCCCGTTAACTGTTTGATCCAATGTTTCGCCTCCTTTCATGTGATTTTTAATTCGTTTGGATGTTACGTAATTTGGGCATGGAAATCTTATTGAATCAAGAATCGCATTTACAGTGGCCTAAGCAATTGAATGATCCACTTGAAGTTGTCGATCCTGAGATTGCTAACATCATCGAGCTTGAAAAAGCAAGACAATGGAAGGTTCTCTCTCTCTCTCTCTCTCTCTCTCTCTCTCTCTCTCTCTCTCTCTGTAGGTATTTCTGTTCACCATAGTTTGGTAGCTTGGAAAACCAAGGCTCTGATTGGATAGACAGAAGTGGATTTCAAATGTAACGTGAAAGAGTTCAAATCACTCCTATTAATTTCTTTTTATAACTCAAATTTGATAAAGCTCCCAAATTCTATGTCGAAATCCCGTAAACTGTCAATCTAATTTGAGCTATTCCCGCTAAATATAATGTCCAATCCCGTTACTAGAAAAAAACATCTCTATCTATCCAAATGAAGCCTAAGAGTAATTAGTTTTGAAGATTTAATCAATGTTGCTTGGGTTAAGTTCCTGAAAGATGAGAAATTCTCCTCAAGTAAAATAGATTAGTTTTTCTAAGCTCAGTGAAGCGAGGGGTTGTTTTCTTGGTGCCAAATAAAAGATAAATCTGACGTCCATAATTTTTGTCCCTTTTCTTGCATTTCTAAGCACCAAATAGACTGCCACGTATAATAGTCTTGGACTGTAGTTAATTGATGCAATTTCACTTGGCCTTGAGCTCTCATCGGAGTTGAACTTGTGTTTGTGAAGGGACTAGAACTGATTCCCTCGGAGAACTTCACCTCTGTCTCTGTGATGCAAGCAGTTGGGTCTGTTATGACCAACAAATATAGTGAAGGATATCCGGGTGCTAGATACTATGGAGGAAATGAGTATGAGGATCACTCCCTTTACTTTTTATTTTCTAATGCATCTTGTGATTTACGGCATTTGTACATATCTATTGGCAGATGATGTCATTTAGCATCGTCCCATATGCATCTATACGTCAGTGAATCCTTAGTTTTAAACTTTCTGGTTAATAATGATTCTGATAAAGTATGAGAATTTGGTCCAACAGGTTCATTGATATGGCTGAATCCTTGTGCCAGAAGCGTGCTCTGGAAGCATTCAGATTGGATCCTGCAAAATGGGGAGGTCTGTGATCATTCCTTGGGGAAATGCAATATACGCTTATGTTTGGAAGATGTGCATTATAAGCTTCTTAGTCTAGTTTAGTTTTACGAAAACCACATAATTCCCTGTCTGTTTATATGAAATAAAACTAAAAAAGGAAAGTAGTAACATCAATATAAAGAACTCCATGGCATACTTGAAAAAGAAAATGTCATAGGCTAATATATTGGATACAACTGATGGATGCGAGAATACCCTATAACGCAGTTATTACTTTCAAGAATGTGAGTGATCGAAGACCTACTTTGTTGTGGTGAAGTGGTAGTACTAGAATGATGAATCCCTCCCCCCATAATACGTGAAGAGAATAATATAAAATACGTTAAATCTTAATAACCTGTTTTGATGCAGTGAATGTGCAGTCTCTGTCTGGATCTCCAGCTAATTTTCAAGTTTACACTGCATTATTGAAACCTCATGAAAGAATCATGGCTCTTGATCTTCCTCATGGTGGTCATCTTTCACATGGCTATCAGGTGATTATGCATTGTGTTTCCTATTTTCCTGCCTACCTGTTTTTTAGGTAATGACAGTCAGTCTGATAAATTTCAACATGATTTTGTTTAACCTTTTCGCAATAGAAGGTTGTAGTAGTTGGATATTTTCTGCTGCTCTCAGTTAGCTTTATGGAAGTTACGTGGTTCTCATAGCATGATGATTCATCTACACATCATGAGAGTCTATTGTCAGTTATCTTCTCTGATGTTGATAATTGTCAATTATCCACATTCTTGTGCCTTTGGAATTCATACAGAGGAATAACAAATATTAAGGAGAAGAAATATCTGCTGCTAATTTCTTTGTGGAAACTGACTCTGAGCAGATTAAATAAGTTCCGTTGTGGAATATTCTCAGCTAATTATTTTTTCGGCTTTGACACATTGGTTTTTCAGTGTTCAACTAACTTAAAGCTTTAAAAGGCCTCATAAAATATAGCTTGCAAATATGTGATCGCATGTTGTGTGGCGCAAACCCTCAAAACATAACAAAAGAGGAAAAAGTTCCATTCAAATTAAGTAAGTAATGTTTAATCTTGTGGTCAGATGCTGAAAAGGATGGAGATCAGATACATGTGCTCTTCTTGGAATACGACAGTTCTCTACTGGACTGTTCAACTTCTGCTGTCATTCAAATTTATATGCATGTGTTTAATTGAGAAAGAGATATACAAACTAGCCTTCAAGAAGGAATAGGCAATAGAGCATCATCATCTGACACCACAGCTAGCTCTAAATGTATTCTAACAGAAACAATTGCTTGGAAAGTCTGGGACTTCATAGATTCTGCTGAGCGCACTTTGATTGAAAAGCTTTCACCTCCATGACTCATAGCACAAAAGAGTTCTCTCGACCTCTGCATGCGTACCTATACTTGTGGAAAAGATTTTATCTCTGGGAAGCGTATGGATTGCTTGGACTCTTAAGAAAGGGAAACATAAGTTAGTAGGCTGATAATGTGCAACTTCTCTTCTCAGTCGTTTGATTTTCCTTGATTTGACTATTTTGGTAAATATAAGGACTTTCCTCTGCTATTAATGCAGAATTAATCTCCTTTTCATTCCACTTTTCCTATTGCAGACTGACACAAAGAAGATTTCTGCAGTTTCAATATTTTTTGAGACAATGCCATATAGATTGAATGAGAGCACGGGCTACATCGACTATGATCAGGTTTTCTTATTGTTATGGTCCTTTCCTTGTTCTATTTTGACACCTATTCATTTCAGCCTTCTTTATCGGGAACCTTCAACTTGAATCGAATCATCCCTACTGCTAATCTCTCACTCACAATTATAGCACATTGCATAACTCACTTTCAAATCGTTAACGGGCAGCTGGAGAAAAGTGCTACGCTCTTCAGGCCAAAACTGATAGTTGCTGGTGCTAGTGCTTATGCCCGTCTCTACGATTATGCACGCATTCGCAAGGTAAAACCATCGGAATTATTTGTGTTAGATTAATTTCACATTGTCAGAGCACACAGCTTAATGTATTTCATTTGAATGCCCTAAAAGCTTGAATTTTACATTTGCCTTTATACTCAACAGGTCTGTGACAAGCAGAAAGCTATTCTGTTGGCAGATATGGCACACATCAGTGGGTTGGTTGCAGCTGGTGTCATCCCATCACCTTTTGACTATGCCGACGTGGTGACCACCACAACCCACAAGTCACTCCGTGGGCCTCGTGGTGCCATGATTTTTTTCAGGAAGGGAGTGAAGGAGATTAATAAACAGGGACAAGAGGCAAGTATTTCAAAGAAAATCATTTTGACAGTTTTCTCTTGCCTTGTGTATCCTTCAATATAACTGTATAACTACTATTATGAATGAAATTGCCATAAGATAGACTGAAGTAATATGTACCGTGTACTAATACTTTGGACGCTTTTGAAGGTGTTGTATGACTATGAAGACAAAATCAATCAGGCTGTCTTCCCAGGACTTCAAGGCGGCCCACACAACCACACAATAACTGGCCTAGCAGTTGCTCTGAAACAGGTTGGAAATTGACAGGAAAATATCCTTCAAGACTTTCTAGAACTTATATGGTGTATGGTGTTAACGTATCACCATTAATTGTAGGCTTGAAGCTCATTGATTAACTCTTACTTGGTTCAAAATAAATTCTTGGCAGTGCAGAAAAACATAATCTGACCACATAACAGTTATTAGCTCTTCAGATACTCAAACAAGAAAGTACAAATAATATGTTCTGAGGGTGCATTTTGTAAAACTTCATTGCTTAGAGGCTTCCATACAAACTTTCTGTTGATCCACAGGAGTATTTTGGAAGTATTCCAACTAACAAGCACGGAATGCTAATGTAATTTGCTTTGGGGTTTGTGGTCTTCGTGTATTTTTCCAAGGATAATGTGTTCAAACTTTTCATTTACATTTCCGTATATGTGTCTAATGCAGGCAACAACTGCAGAGTACAAAGCCTATCAAGAGCAAGTTCTCAGTAATTGCTCAAAATTTGCACAAGTATGGCCCAATGACAAGTCAAAGCATCTTACAACTACTTCTCATCGATACCTTTTTCTCCTTCTCATCAGTCTATGCAGGCGGATGAACTAACTGATCTTCAAATTTTGTAGACCTTAAGTGAGCACGGCTACGAACTTGTTTCTGGTGGCACTGAGAACCACTTAGTTTTGGTGAACTTGAAAAACAAGGTAAAGGGAAATTCATTCTTTCACTTGTTTTTCACCAATCCCATATGGCTTTGACACAATCCATTTTTGTATTTAGATCCGATAAAAAGGCATATGAGCATTGGGGGAGCCATCTAGCTACAATTGGCCCTACTGGGTTGTTAACTTTTGTCTTCTTGTATATGATTTCCATGGTTTTGCAGATAATTGCCCCTAAATACTTTATAAAATATTTGATTGCCGTGCAAAATTGTAGGAAATAAAAATTTATCTTAGTTGTGCTAGTTTCCTTCCATTCTCCACCCTATGATTTAAACTTTTGCCCCATTTTGAAATTAACTTTGCCCTCACGGATGAAATTTCTGGAATTGCTCGTTCCAGTTAAGTGCATAATTTGTTAGATTTTGTCTCGTAGGAAATGATACCATTTAATCTGATTTCCTTCGGACAGGGGATTGATGGTTCTAGAGTGGAAAAGGTGTTGGAAGCTGTACATATTGCAGCCAACAAAAACACTGTTCCTGGAGACGTGTCTGCCATGGTTCCTGGGGGCATCAGGATGGGTATAGGCTCCTTTCTTGATCAGAGTATACCTCTGTATTCTGTTTTAACCTACGAGGCTAATGAAACCCTCGTGTTTTCAGGAACTCCTGCTCTCACTTCAAGGGGATTCGTTGAGGAGGATTTTGCCAAAGTTGCTGACTTCTTTGATGCTGCTGTAAAGTTGTCTGTGAAGATAAAGGCTGAAACTAAAGGTTAACGAAACTGATTGTGCGTGTTTGGATATTCTAGAGTCAAATTTTAGATTCTTCCCTTTACAAAGTAGTTGGGAGTATTTGCAAAAAATTCCTCTCAAACAGATTTTGAATTCTAGGTAAGTTGTAGGAGCTAAAAATGGCCTAAAATCTGATTATGTAGTAGCTGGGTTATGGGTCATTTTGCGAAACTGATTTTCAGTACTTGAAACAAACACTGTTACGTTTTGCTGGTGCTTAGCTCCTAATATCATACCCGTAGCAGGAAGTTATCAGCCTCTACTATGATCTAGAATCTAGAATTAAGTAGAGTCTTGAGCCATATTCTAAAATAGAATCTTTAAAATTGCATCTCCATTCTGAAGTATTTTGCCAATAATGCCCATCTGCATGTAGAAGTATTTTATTTAATATACTGTCTGCCGAGTGCCAACTGGGGTCAAATCTGAATGATCACCAGAAAAAAATGCTTCTGTTGTTTGACGTATGCAGCTAGTATGCTAATGGATGGTCTGCTGTTTTTTTTTGGCCCCATGCAGGGACAAAGTTGAAAGACTTTGTGGCAACATTGCAGACCAGTGCAATTCAATCTGAGATTACAAAGCTCCGGCATGTTGTCGAGGAGTATGCAAAACAATTCCCAACAATTGGGTTTGAGAAAGAAACCATGAAATACAAAAACTAGAAGAAGAATCCTGGTGCGCCAGGTAAATCATAAATGGCTTCCTTCAGACCACTGGTCAAATCGTACGTCAGCAATGTCCCATTTTCTTTCAGGGTGAAGCTCTGCCACACTTGATCATTTCTCTTGCCTAACTTCAGGAAAAAAAAAAATTCTCCAAAGGACATTGCCATAGAACATTTGCCCATCAATGTTGAGATGCCTGCATGTCTTCCAATGTTTAGACACATGTCCTTCATACTTGAATATGGTACTTGCTTAACTTCAGAAAGCTTTAATTTCAGCACCTGTTCAGAACATTTGACCAGCGATAATGCCAAAATATCAAATTGGCTCAATTGTCTCTCTTGATCCGATTGTGGGACACTTTCTTTCAGTCAATGATAGTCTTAATCAGATGAAAATTAGTGTTTTATTGCATTGTGGGCAGAAAAACAAGCCCGCTTCAGTCACAACGATATCATAAATAATGAAACTAGGAGGCACGTGGATGCTTTGCATTTCAAAAACTCTCTATAGACTAGACCTGAGTGTAGAGTAGAAAAGGAGAAAATGTACACTACTAGTGTGATGAGTTGGAGTTAGGGTTGTAACACAAACTAATTTTCCTGAGCTCAACTAATCTTGCGCTCGTTTAAAGCTCATTCTAGATAGGCATAAATAAGCTAAGTTTGAGAGTGTTTGGAAGCTTGATAATTTTTTGAGTTGGTTCGTGATTGGCTCAATTACAATTCATTTGAGATTTTCTTGAATGATAAACAAGCGACACTTAAACTCGTGTTTCAGATCATTGACTTTTCAAGCCAATCTTTAATAACCCACTCAGCAGCTCTACTTAGCTCATTACAGCCTTAGTTCGAGTAACTATTGATAAGTACCATTCAGTTTTCTGCTGTTTCTTTTCAGTAGTCTGCTTGAGCATCACAACGTTGTGATTTTGTTTTGGTCTTGTAGCACATGTTGGTTTTCCATCTCTTCCTTTGTTCCGTAACTCTGCTTATGCTGAAATCCATACATTCTGATTCTTTATTCACCATTTTTGCCTGATTGTGGTCATTTTTAGGAAGTTATTACAATTTTCTGTGTTGCGGTGGTACAGGCGCCGGACCAAGAGATACACGATTTTACTAGTCGATGGAGGGTGATTGATTTCCATGTGGGCAACATGTTAAGGATGTGGCTGTAGAGCTTTTGTCTGTAATATATATCCAGCATAATCTTGTGCTCCATTTGCATGGAAGTGTATATGTATACTAACTGAAGCCCTTTCGGACCAATAAACTCATCATATTTTATAAAAGAGCAGCTTCATTTTCTCCTCTGTTGTGATTGAGAATGATTGGAAACGAAACTCTTTCGTAGGCGGTGTTCATAAGGTTGGAGATAGACTGCAAACGAGCCGAGTTTTAGAGTGCTTGAACTCGGCTCATTAACTAAACGAGCCTAAAATTCGAGCTCGAGCTCAATTTGTTTGTAAACGAACCGAGTTGAACTAAGCTCATTTACTTAACAAGTTTCTTTAAATGAGCAGAACCGAGCTTTCGAAATTCAAGCTCGGCTCATTTACCAAACGAGCATAAAATTCAAGCTTGAACTCAGTTTGTTAACTAAACGAACCGAGCTGAACCGAACTCGTAAATGACTCGATTTGTTTGCAGCCCTAGTTAGAGATATTTAGAACCAGAAGAGGTGATATAAGTATGCATTGAATCAAGAGTTTTACCCATGAAAATTCGAATTACCATCTTTTCGGTGGATGTTAGAGTTATTCATGTCGGACAAATATTTCATTAAAACTTATCCAAAATACGAATGTGTGACAAGCGTGCTTCATAAGTCTAGAGAACAGACCATACAGTCCTTGAAAGAACCATATTTTTTTCTTTAAACTTTAGAAAAGAACACACGATTCTTCCCTTTTCTTTTCTCTCTTATAAGCTGCTGAAGAAACTAGTCTTCAACTACTCTAGTTTTCTTTTGTTCCCTTTGGAATCGATTAATTTTAGTACTTTTTCTGCTCATTTCGTCTTTTTTTATGCAACTATAGCTAAAATTTGATAATTAATTTGTGACAACTCGAAATTTTAAAATTTAATAAAACTACGCAAATCAAAATATGTAAGTATTAACTTTATACAATGTTAATTTAATTATTACGTTTATCTTTGTACATGCATTTAAACACTTTTACAATTGACAAAGTAATTTTACATTACAGTTCAAAACACTACTCTTTTACAAAAATTGCTTTTTATCTATCACCTAAAAACTTATATATATGAATGTTATTAAAAGAATAAGAAAAGTAAAATAAATACTACATCAAAAACAAAAACTATACAGCTCACATCATACATAGTGCGTATTTACAGAAAAATTAAGGAATAAATTTTTTAAATTTCAACTTTTAAATAACAATTGTTAATAGTTGTAAAAGAAGATACACATAATATTAAACAAACACAAATATTAATACATATTTTATAAATAATAATAAATATTCACAAATATTAATAATATCAATAGACTTTTTTATCAATTATTCTAGTAGGTCGCGGCTATTAAGAGCATCCACGTCAAATTTTCCAAATATTCTCCTTCTCCAATTTGAGGAACAAATTTTTTTAATAATCACTTCTTTCTATTTTTCAAAAGCAATAGTGATTTCCTAATTTTATAGAAAAATTATTCACTCCTAATATTTTATTTTTATTATTAAAGCTCATTTTTTCTCCTCCTTTGTTTGGTTATAACATTTCAAATTGAATATAAAAGAAAAAAAGAATATCTTAATAAAATAGGGATAGAATAGAGAGTATGATGCAGGTAATATTATCAAATATGACTCTCTAAAATAGAAAAGTGAAATTTCTTTTCTAATTTGATGAAAAAATAGAAAAACTAGTGTAAATACTTTAATTCTCCTAAATTTATCCACTTATATAAAAAGTCATAATTTAATATTGTGACCCGCATTTCAATATTAAATCCCTCAGAAATCCCATCCCTGTCCCCTCTGGTCGTCTTCCTTCTTCCACGCGCATCGACTCCTGGGTTCCCTCCGCAAGTCATCCACCTCTCCTCTTCCTTCTCCTTCGATCACCGCCTTTTCATCCTCCAATGCCACATTGAGAGTTCCCAAACTCCGAGTATGTCCACGGCAGTCGAAGGCAATCCTCTCTCAGAGGACTTCGATTTCCCACCCTTTGACGCGATCGAAGCTAATCACGTTCGCCCTGGGATTCGTGCCTTGCTGAAGAAACTCGTATGTGTTGATATATCTTTGTGTACATGTATATGTATGTAGACTTTGTTTGATATGCTTGGAGTTATATTTATATATTTTAGGAGAGTGGATTAGTTGAATTGGATAGGACGGTGGAACCAACGTGGCCGAAGCTGGTTGAGCCGTTGGAGAAGATCACAGATCGTTTGGCGGTTGTTTGGGGGTCTGTTAATCATCTTAAGTCCATTAAAGATACTCCTGAACTCTGTTCTGCAATTGAAGAAGTTCAGATAATGATTCATTTAGTTGTTTTTGTTTGGGTTGTGAGAGTGTGTGTGTGTGTGTGTGTGTGTGTGTGTGTGTATTGTAGATGGGTAGATTTTCTCAATTAAGATGGAAAATTAATACTTTAATATTCAGCAGAAACAATACTCTTAATATGGGTGGATTTGTGATCTGCAAAATAATAAACAATCAAAGAGTCCTCTGTCGTTGTGGTAGGAAAATACTCCGATCATTAAGTCAGGCGAAAAGCTCACAGGATGATCAATAATTCAAGCTAATATTCTCTATTAGCAAGCAAAATTATGCACTAGTTAAAACGTACATTTTTTGTTGACGTGGAGCTTCATTTATAGAATTTTCATTAATTCTAATTCTTTTAGAATTCTGACTAGAGCAAAGTGCCTTCTAATTGACCATTAATGAGATAACTCTCTATCAAGTAGTTATCTTCTATTATTAGAGTTTCATTCAATTAATATTTTTCATATTAATTAAATTGACCGTGAATTTCTCATTCATATCTTTTAGAGTTGCATTCCGACTTATACAGGATTCTGTTTTATCTCAGAATAACAGTCGTTCGTCGCCTTTCTCGGGTCGATGGTATCTCGGACTGCCCTTCTCTGGTTGGCAAGACGTAAAGCTGCCTTTCTCAAGTCGGCCGACTGCCAAACCATCTTTCTCAGATCGACTGACTAGATATTCAACCTTCTTGGCTAACTAAAGTACGGAAAACCCTCCTCAGGTCAATCATACCCTCATATGATCGGCATGTGTATGCTGATTTACCTTCTATCTTGTGCCGAACTAAATCCCTTGCTGAGGGAGATAAATGTATTCTCTCAATTACATTTTTACTCTCGTCAATTGCCCCTAGCTTTGGCTGCTATCCGCCGAGCTAGAGGAGCAGGTAAAGCTACCATAGGATGCTATCATTTTGACTATATCCCCCCTCGAGCTCATTGCTCCTCAATCGTCATTTTGAATCTGCAACATCGCATTAATTACGATGTGACGTCGTGGCAGACTTTTTGTCTAGGGATTACGCGCTTCTCGCGCGTGTTGAAATTTGAACCGTTTTCTGTTCGTTCCCCTTGGAAAATCTTATTTCAAACAAATAAGTTTTTGTCTTATACTCTTCGTTTGTCCTTTCATTGTGCCTTTCGTCTCCGATTAGTTCATCGTCGTTCTGTCACCGATAGGTTTCCATTCGTCGATTTTTGTAAGTTGTTTTTTGAACTCTCATCGTTGTTTCTCTTTTCGTCCATGCGTCCCCCTTCCCCTTCTCTGAATAGGGATCTTTAGGCAGTTAGTAGATACACCGGAAAGAATGGCGGAATTCTGGCGACGATATAACATCCCTCACGATGTTGCTATTGAACTGAACAACCCCACCACTCCTCGTGATGGGAACGACCTCGATACCTTTCCTATTCCGTTGATGGCTATCACTGAGGGGGGAGCCCGCTTCCCCCTCAATCGCCTTCTTCGTAAAGTTCTTTGTTGGTATCGGCTACATCCCATGTAGATCTTCATAAACACCTATAGGATTATTCACTGTATAGTTGAACTTAATAGGATAAATAACATGAACTTCGGGCTTCGAGAGACTCAATTTTACTACGATATGGTCAGAAAAGGCACCGATGCCTATTATCTGAAGAATCGACTGCATATCAAAAGGATTGTCATGTATCTGACAGATCCTAATCAAGGAAATGACGATGACTTCCTCGTCGTCACCGGTAACTGGGAGGTCTATCAGGACGAGCCAAAGCGCCCCAAGTTCCATATTCTGATTTGGTTTGGGGTTATCTGTAAGTGTCCCGATCTCATCCTTTTTTATTTTGTTCGCCTTCCCGACGGTGACTGTATCTTAAACTGATCTTGTGTCCGTTTCATGTGCAGCCGTGAACGCCAACAAGAACAGAATCAAGAGACTGGTGAAATTTGACTACGTAAAGAAGGTCGTTGGATATAAAGGTTCTTTCGGTCGGAGTTGGGTCTGTTCTACCAAAGTCCTTTTGAAGTACATGGCCAGCTACAGAGATTATATCAAGAACTCCATTCCTGACGCTACCGTTATTGCTGCCGATCTTCCTGGAGAATTCCCTGAAGGCGTGTCAATTTTTAAGTAGTTTCTTCCTGGCTCAGAACTCGTGCTATGAAGTAGACAACTTGAAATTTATTTGCGACGTGGCTGATTTCTCTAGCATAAGATATTCTGTAAAATCTAATGCACTTGTTTCGCGGTATCTGAATTTTTCTATGGTGTGAAAGCATGTTTCACGAATGATTTGTAAAGAGCTAGTTTTTGTACTTTGAACAGGCTGTCAAAGAAACAGGGCACAGGTTTTGGGAAACTATACTTGCTCCTGGAGGTGGAAGAGCATCACTGGAAGTTAGATATGATGAACGCATTTTTCTTAATTTATATTTCCTCAATTATGTGATAAATGCTACATGACACAAGACCATTTTCGATTAGCAACGAATACGATATGAATATGATGACTAGATGAGTTTTCAAGAAACATTTCTCTGAAATACTCATTATAAATCAACAACGAACCGTTGACTTTATTCCATGCTTTGTCCAGGTTTTTGTTGAATTCCGAGGGCGTGAGCCATCTCTAGAGGCATTGCTTAGGCACAATAGGCTTCTGCCAGTCTCAAGCAGAGATAATGAATAAAAGTTGGTGTAAAAGGATCTGAAAGGAAATCAGAATGCCTTACGTCCATTATAATGGATGTTTTGGCAATTAGCCCACAAAATAAAGCTAGTGAAGTAGTTTTTCTTTTTCCTTTTCCAATGCAAGAATTTGCCATGCTTTGATACTATCGATGCATAACTGCAGTTATTAAAAGTATTGGCGTAACGTGTGAGAGTTTAGCAACATTGTGTCTCATCGTTCTAGCATGCCAGTTTAAATGAGTGCTACTCTAGGCCATACTGTCTTTGTTCGAAAAAATACGGGACATATGTGGGATGACACACACGACCCAGGGTTTACAATTAAGTTCCTTGTCCACAGAAAAAGTAAAGGAGCAATGGTCAAAGCTATATTTATGTCTAGTATTGGACACAAATTAGCTTAACTTTTGGTGCAAATGCATGCTTTTTCTACCAAGGTATCCAAGATTTTTAAGGGTGAGTGGTGATATATATGTTGAAGAGTTGAAGTATTTCAATTTTCCTCTGAGAGAGGTAATACTAAAGCCACTCGTACCCTCTTGTTCTGTGTGTTTTCGGACACTATTTTTTCTTGAACATTTTGCTTGGTCATTCACCAAGCAAGCATTTTCGATTTCACAATCACACCATGGATAAAATAAAATTCAGAAAATGGGGCAGAGAAGAGAATGATATCAAGACGAGGAATCGAAGATGAGATTGGTTAAATTCATTTTGAGTCCATTCCATTGCAATTCATATATGGTTTACAATTAACGATTCTGTTAATAAGTGCTCCCGGGATATTGTTAAGGAGCAATTAATAATTCAATTTGAATTTAATGAGCCTTGAATCAATTACATACTAATTAATAACTACCCGATTTTGAGTGTGAAGTTAACAACACTTAATGCATGATAATAAAAAGTATTCTTACTTTTCAAAGTTATCCTTGTTTAAAATTTAGAAATAATTTCTTATCCTTTCAATTTACTTTAAAGAATTTGAATTGAAAAAAAAAAATACTATCATTTGTTCATTTTTTTTCAATTCAAAGTGATAAATGTTATTCATTTGATAAAAAAAAATACCTAGTTTAAAAAGAGCACACTAAGGCAGTTGGCATATCTAACGAAATATGTAGTTCAATGGTCATAGTTAAAAATATGAATTAATATAAAAATAACAATAACAACAATAATATTTGTGAATTTAAGTTTCTTGTTGGTATTCTTCGAAAAAAATACATTTGACTGAATAACAATTTTTTTTTGTACTTATCAAGAAAAAATTTGAGCAAACATAATATTAGTAATACTATTATAGTTATTGCTACAATAAATATAATAAGTAAGAGAAATATTACTCAATTAATAAGCATCATAAATTAACCTATTGACTTGATAACTTTTAGTAATTAATAATATCATTTATTACACCCTTAACAAGTGTCATTGAAGCACCATTTAGTATTGAGCAATGCTACTAATACATCACGTTGTACATGAAGTTATATATCATGTTTATGTGATATCCATTAATTTGAATACATATCAAAATTCATAGGACTGTTTTTATATTTTATCTTATAATAATATGTCATGTGGTATAATATACTTTTTGATGTATAAGACTTATTTTTTAGTATTTGCCTACAACTAAAAATCCATTTGTTAGACTATATACAAATATTAAATCATGAAAAGCACCGAGTTTGATTAAAATTCTACCAAGTCAAATTAAATATACACTTAATAAATGTTTAGATAGCATCATGAAAACGTGACATCAGTAACCGCAACATTATTACTTACTGAATTTACAAGTCATAGAAAGTTATTATATCTTTTCGCCATTAAACTCTACAAATGAAGGAACCCTTTTGGATTGAGGTGAGGAGAGGCGAACAAAAATTTTAGAAAAAAGAGGAGAGAGGAAAAGTGAATGAGATATTTTTTATTCGTTTTGAAATTTTAAAATATTTTGGTTAAAGAAAGAAAATAAGAGTTATTATATATTTACTTTTTTAACTTTTCTTTATTGTTAGAATTTGTGTAGGTAATAAATAATTTATTTTATTAATATTTATTTTTTAAGAGTTGTAATCGACACTACAAATCCAATCATAATACCACCTCACTTTTCTTTCATTTTCTCTCAATTTTAGAGATGAAGTGATGTACTTAAAACACATGTGTAACACACAAAATCGTGTCCTGTAATAAAGACAAGAAAAAGATGCACAAAATAATATTTTATTAATTTAAATGTAAAATGGATACAATCTCTATTATGTTCTTCGTAATGAAAGAACGATTCCTCTGATTCGATCTCTGACTGTGATGGCTATCCAACGGCTGTTGAAGCTTGTTGTTGAATGAACCGATTGATGATTTCTTGAATGAAGAAATCAAGGTGGTGGCTTTAATCGAGGGCTTGATCAGCTTGATCTCGAAAGAGTGCAGTTGCAGATGAATCGGCTTT
>JABCMJ010040188.1:0-10887 GCA_014822125.1 Arbutus unedo | reverse complement strand
CGTCGCATATCAAGTCGACAATTCATTATTCGCGAGGGGGGCTGAGAAAATTTTCGGGCGCGACAACGGGCTGCTCTGGAGCAAGAAAAGGTAGGTCTTTCACGACTGAGGTCCGTGCTCGCAAAGCGAAGGCTCGAGCCAGTCAGGTTGAAGCAAAGTGGGATTTCCTCCTAGAGAAGGTGGAAAGAATGCATGACGCTAGCCATTCTAGCTTTGAGGTGGATGCTCGGCTTGCCATGGAGATGGACACTTGGCTCGCCACCCAACTTAGGGTTCAGGAGCTGAAGGAGTAGCTCGCGATGGCCAATGTCTAGCTAGATTTGGCCCTTGAAGTTGCGGTAAAGACTTTCAAGGGATCAGAGGAATACCACACTATGTTGGCCTCCCTGGTCGATATGCAAAGGAAGCTAAAATGGGATTTCCTCGAGCTTGACCTATCCATGTATCACTCAGAAGATGACTTTGGCTCGGACGAAGATTAGCCCAAGTGTTGTCGTCATCATTATTTTTTTTAATCTTTGTACTTTTCTGGTGACTTTTCTTTTAAGCGCTTTTATCTCGTAATCACTTTATTTTGTAATCGAAATGGCTTTCACGTTACCACGCAATGATTGTAGTTGTTCATTCTTTACTTTCTTTCTTTGCTTTTCCTTAGACTAGGCTTCTTCACTTTCTTTCTTTGCTTTAACTTAGGCTGCATAGTTATTAGGTTGTCCCCCTGTCTCCTTCATGCGTTGGGCCTTGCCTCCATGTCTGATGGAGATATCTTTGTTTCCTTGGGGCTAACTGGCCGAACTGGTCTCCTTACTCTGCTAGGTTTAGGGACCATCGAGTTTGATCCATCCGATATCACTTTTCTAACCTGATCGAAAGACCTCTCGGGTCGTGCCTAACCAATTTGTTGTTGCACTTTGCATGGCTCGTAGACCCCTTGGGCCTGCTTTGACCAGTGTTGCTTTTCTAACCTGGTCGGGAGACCTCTTAGGTCATGCCCAACTGGTTTGTTGCATTTTGCATGGCTCAAACACCCATTGGGCCTACTCTGATTGGTGTTGCTTTTCTAACCTGATTGGGAGACCTTTCTGGTCGTGCCTTACTGGTTAGTTGCACTTTGCACGACTCGAAGACCCTTTGAGCTTACTCTGACTAGTGTCGCTTTTCTAACCTGATCAGGAGACCTCTTGGGTCATGCCTGACCAGTTCGTTGCACTTTGCATAGCTCGAGGACCCCTTGGGCCTGCTTTGACAGGTGTCTCTTTTCTAACCAGATCAGGAGACAACTTAAATCATGATCGAGATTTCGTACCTTGCGCGGCACGGGGACCTCTTGGGCCTACTCCAACCAATGTTGATTTCATAGCCTAGTCAGGAGATCTCTTGGGTTGTGCCTGACCTGGCCTTCCATACTCTACATGGCTAGGAGACCCTTTAGGCCTACTCTGATCGATGTCGCTTCTCAAACCTGGTCGGGAGACCTCTTGGGTCGTGACCAAAATTTCCTACTTTGTGTGGCTTTGGGACCTCTTCGGCCTACTTCGGCTAGTGTTGATTTTATAGCCTGGTCAGGAGATGCCTTGGGTTATACCCAACCTGGCCTTGTGTACTCTACATGGCTCAGAGACCCCTTGGGCCCATTCTGGCCAGTGTCATTTTCATGGTCTTGTTTGGATCTTCTGCCTTACACTCTTTTTAATCATGGCAACAAACATTATAGAATTTAATGGGCAATGTTCTTCCTAATGCGAAGGAATTTATAAACTTTGCTGCTAAAATTAAAACAAGTTGGATTCAATTAATAGTACTTCCGTAGGCATTCGGCATTCCAGTTGCATTGTAGGGTTCAGTCGGTGGTGGTGGATAGCTTGTAGACGTCCAACCTAATTATCTCCTTAACTGTATATGGCCCTTCTTGGTTTGGCCCGAGCTTCTTGTCCCTTGGCTTCTTTGTCACCGTCACTACTTTTCGTAGAACCACATCTCCCAATTGGAACGACCAGTGCTTAACCCATGTATCGTAATGTCTTTTCATCTTTTGCTGATAGGGTGCTACTCGAACTATTGCTCTGTCTCTGTTTTCTTCCAGTAGGTCTAAGTTTTCTAGTAGGATCTCCTCATTCCTCTTGGGGCTATACCCATGAATACGATGGGTGGGGAGGCTCATTTCCATAGAAATTATTGCTTCGCTACCAAATGTCAACTGGAAAGATATCCTCCCTGTCAATGTTCGAACTATAATGTGGTAGGACCATAGGACACTAGGGAGCTATTCGACCCATATCCCTTTTGATGCCTCCAGCCTGGTTTGACCATTCCCAACAGAGTCCTATTGGTGACTTCAACCTAGCCGTTGGCTCAAGGGTGCCCTGGTGACGCGTATCTGACCTGCATGTCGAACTATCCCAAGCAATCTCGGAACATGTCCGTGATGATGGTGTGGGGAATCTCAAATTGGCAAACGATTGACTTCCACACGTCGCGCTACCTCTTTAGTGATTCTGGCCATAGGTACTGCTTCCACCCACTTGGTGAAGTAGTCAATGGCTATTATGGAAAACTTGTTTTGACGGATTCCCAAGGGGAGGGGTCTAACAGTCTAGTCCCCACTAGGCGAACAACTAGAGGCTCTAGAAGGGTGTTACCTCCTCTGGGGGTTAGATGATGAAGGTTGGAAAACCTCTGGCACTTGTCGCATTTTCGCACAAACTCTTCAGCGTCCTTTTTCATGGTCTGCCAAAAATACCCCTCCCTTACTACCTTGCCATTGAGGGCTCTGCCACCCAAACAATTTCCGCAGATGCCTTCGTAAATTTCTCCTAAGACGTATTGCCTTTCTAGCTCGGGAAGGCACCTGAGGTATGGCATTGAGTAGGCCTTCTTGTATATGACTTCCTCGATCAGTACATATCAGTTGGATCGATTTTCACCTTCCTTGCCTCTGCCTTGTCATTCAGGAGTTCCCCATCCTTTAGGTAATGTAGGATGGGGTCCGCCCAAATCATGCATACCTCGTGTTGGGGATGGTCGATGCTTGGTTCTAAAAGGTATTCCACAAGTGGCTTGAACCTGAGGGTGACCTCAAGGACATTGGCCTGCCGGGCAAGTGTATCGGCCTGAACGTTCTACTCCCTCAAAATCTACACTATATGTACTAGTTCAAAGGTCTTCTGGGCCCAATCCACTACTTTCGTATATTATTGTATGCGATCCTCTTAAACCTCTGATTCCCCCGTGGTTTGGCCAATTACTAGCTGAGAGTCACTAGATACCAATATCTGCCTTGCCCCAAGACTCTAGCACAGGCGCAACCCGACTAGGGCCACTTCATACTCTGTCTAGTTTTTAGTAGCCTTGAATTGGAAGCAAAGGGTGTATTCCAATTTGTCCCCTTGTGGAGAAGTGATCACTACTTCTGCCCAACGGGCTTTTTCGGTGTCCGATCCATCCATGTGAGCTATCCACAACTAGTTTGCGTAAGGTGTGGTCACTTTCCCCCTCCCCTAGCTTGACCAGTAACTCTACGCATCCCGTCATCTCCACCAAGAAATCGGCCACCGGTTGCCCCTTGATCAACCTTTTTAGTTCATACATAATGTCAAATCGCTGAGCTCCACTAACCATTTCGTTAGCCACCCAGAGGTTTCAGGATTTTGCAGTATTTGCTTTAAAGGCCAGTCAGTGAAGACTATTATGTTATGGGCGCAAAAGTATCATCTAAATCGTCGAAGGCTAACTACTTGATTCTCGAATACCTACTCTCTGATCCTCTCTATGTGCGACTGACGTAGTATACCAGCCTTTCATTCCCTCATCTTCTCTTACTGGTGTCGTGCTAATGGCTGAGTTGGAAGTAGCTAGGTATATGTATAGGTTTTCTCGGGATGTCCCGGGATAGCAGTGGGGCTAAAGCCAAGTATCTTTCAGCTGGCAGAGGGCCTCCTCGCATTCCGGGGTCCACTTAAAGGCTTTCCTTAGGATTTTGAAGAAAGGAAGGCACTTGTCTATCGCTTTGCAAACAAACATGTTTTGGGCTGCCACCCATCCGGTCAAGCACTAAACCTCCTTTACCGTTCTTGGCGACAGCATCTCAATTACCGCCTGTATCTTCTCTGGATTAGCCTCAATCTCTCTCCTACTGACCAAACCAAGAAACTGCCTAATAGCCACCACAAAGGCACATTTGATCGGGTTCAACTTCATCTCATATTCTCTTAACACTGTGAAAGTTTCATGCAGGTTGGCCAGATGTTGGGCGGCCTCCTTGCTTTTTGTTAGCATGTCATCTACGTACACCTCCATATTTCTTCCAATCTGCAGACTAAACATTCTGTTGATGAGCCATTGGTAGGTCACCCCTGCGTTCTTTAGTCCGAAGGGCATTACCCAATAGCAAAACAATCCCCATTCAGTGATGAAGGCTGTCTTTTCCTAGTTGATGGGATCCATCTGGATCTGATTGTACCCCGAGAAGGCATCCATGAAGCTGAGTAACTCGTGGCCTGACATTGAGTTGACCAACTGGTCAATCCTTGGCAATGGGTAGATATCCTTCGGGCATGCACATCCTCCATATCTTGTTTGATTTTTGAACTAAGACTAGGTTCGCTAGCCAGTTCGGGTATTGGATTTCCTGTATGAAACCTGGCTTCCCCAACTTTTCCACCTCCTCCTTTATTGCCATGCTTTTCTCACCACAGTACACCTTGAGTTTTTGTTTGACTGAGCAATAGCGTGGGTTCACATTTAGATGGTGTGACATGACTTATGGATCGATGCCGACCATGTCCTCATGGGACCACACGAACACATCAGCATTGTCCCTGAGGAATCGAATCATCCTAGCCCTCAAGTCAAGGGAGAGCCCCTCATTTATCTAGACCACCTAGTCTGCTCTCTCTTCCTCTAGTTGCATTGACTCCAGTGCCTCCACCAGTTCTCTGCGTTGTTCTTCCTCCTCATCTCGCACCTCTAATGAGTCAGTCAACATTACATCCCGGAGGCCATCTTATAGGGAAGATCCTCGTAGCCCTACCGCTACAAACCCTCTTTGACTATGGCTCCCTGAGGGGTCCTCTGGTGGCGGTCTTGTATCATGTAACTGTTGCATTAACAATCAGTTTTGTTCCGTTAGTGCGGCCACTAATTGAGCTAAATCTTGCACCTACCCATCCAGCACATTTCCCTTCTACGCGCCTTTTGGACTAGGCCTACCATTGTCATCGCCTGGCAGATTTCTCCTGATGGGAGATCCGCGGTTCATCATCATCTCCAATGAACTAGTTGAATTTGTACTTAGCAAGAATTGTCATTCCCACAAACGATGCCTAACTGATGATGCCGAAAAATGGTGATCACCCTTCTGCCTGATCCGCCGAGCTGCTCCTGCACACAAGTCCAGTAACTAGCGAGGTTGGTTGGTCGTGGACCCTCCAACGATCTAGTTAGAATTGCAATATAAGTCCAAGGCTCTTAATGAATTTAGGAAATTATGAATGCCAACCTCTTTTTCTGATTGGCCTCCATATTTATGTCCTTGGTTGTGGCGCGATTAGAGGCTGACTAACAGTTGTGGTTGGAGTGTGCTCTTTCCCCTTGTAACAGTTGCCCCGCACGGGACGCTGACCAGACAAAGCTCACAGGTCGTTCAATTGTCAGAATTAGGCATATCCTGGTGATTTCGAGTTGAGATACCCTCATAGAAAAAACTAATGATTGTTAGTCCTTAAACTCATGATGTGAGATGACAAGCAAATATTCCCGGTAGTTCTCCCAACAATCACAAAAAAGTTTTATTGGGTCTTTTAGTGAAGTTGTGTGTCTTCTTTTTCAAAGTGGTGGCGCATGCGGTGCATTGGAAAAAAATTTCTAAGAAACTCAACTTGCATCACAGCTCTAGTTGGCACCAGATGAGGTTTTAGAGTAAGAAGCCAACTTTGACTATGTATTTAGTGAAAATGGAAAATGTCTCATCCGAGCTATCTCGAGTTATGCAACAATATTTATAAAAGTACTGGCTAGCGTTTTAAATTCGCAAGCATGCAAGTATGGATTTTCTAACTACATCCCATGATAGGTGGGCAACATGATGACTATATTTGGCTTTACATGGAATTGTTGGTCATTTGACAAACCTTCAAGCATAGTGAAATAGGAGGGTGTGGTAATACATGTCAGGTGTAAATAATTCCGCGTGCTCCGTACTTGTCTAATATTATCGGCCCCCTATTGGGCAACAATCGCATTGTTGGGGAGGTTTTCAATTCAAACAACTTTGTTTGTGTGGTCTTGAGTGTAAACACTCATACACCAAAATTATCCTCCACAACAAATTATGTGAAAAATAAAAATTTAGCAACTGTAATTTTACGTACCTTGCCTTTAATGTTCCCGGCAATGGCGTCAAAAAAATGATATGATAAAAAAAGTATGTCGTTGATGTGTCGGTCCAATCAGTATTTAATTAAAATTGAACTCCTGTATAAAAACCAGTACAACGAAAAGTTTGGAGTATCGATCCACGAAGAATAGTAAGGTTGGAACATGAGAATTTATAGCTGAAGCATTTCAAACGCTAACCTCAATTTTGGAAAGAGTTTTAGATCTAAAAATTGTAAGTAACTAACAGTAGAAATTGATCAAGTAAGAAAGAAAGATAAGTCGTAGAGATTCATTCAACCCTAAACTTTAGTTAACAACATCTCCTCTTTTTATAACTCAATCAAGAATTCAGTCCAGAGAATCTTGATCAGAAAATAATTTCATGAAACTAATTTAATTCAAAATATGTGTTCCAAATCAATTCTTGTTTATGAATAATAAATCAAAACGTAGGAAAATATTGACCCAAGTATCAGATGTACCAAATTAATGGCGACACCTGATCAAGAATTTAACACTCCTTGTTTAGTTCATAAACAAGAACTTCGTTTCATTTGTAACGACGGTGAAAATAATTTGAGGAGATATTAAAAACATAGGTCATCAAATGAAATTCATCCTAGGATCTTGCTTACTGGATTTAGCCTAACATACTGATTGGAAAAATAATAATAATAATAATAATGAAGAACATGGTGTAAAGTTAATAGAAGATAGACTAGATCTTAACAGAACACGAAAGTAAAGAAATTCGGATTGAAAATACCGTAACAATCTTGAAGAACAAAAACCACACGTTGTAGATCTATCTTCTCCAATTGAAAAACTAACTTCCCAAAACTGATCTAGAATGGTAAAGATGACAAAGATAATAATCAAGATACCTAATCTAAGCCTCTCACGTCTTTAAATAAGGAAAACTCTAAAAAGTAAAGTAAAGTTTTCTAAGAAACCAAGGAAATAATCTCCAAAGAAATAAAATTTTTATTTTTGCAAAATCCTTATCGATTGCCCAGATCATCTGACTGGTCATATTAACCTTGTGTAGCTTGGTTTTCATCACCCCTAACTGGTATGGGCAACTAGTCAGGTTCCAATTCTGGCATTGCAGCGCTTACACCTGACTAGAATGGGTGACCAGTCAGGATTCAATTTTGAAACTTATCGCTTCATGCCTGACTAGTATGGGTGACCAATTAGGATTCAATTATGGAACTTGTTCCTTCATGCCTAACTGGTATGGACAACTAATCAAGATCAGCCACCAGAGCTTTTCAACCTTTGAGCTTGACCGGTCGCCAAAACAGCTTGATCGGTTAGAACTTGCTTTGGATAAATTTTGAATTTCCTTCAGACTAGTCAACCTTGGCTTGACTAGTAAGGCCTACTAGTCACCCAACCTACTTTTTCTTCTTTCACTTCCAGGTTCGTCTTCTCCCGACTTTGCAACATCCACAAGCCTTTAGAACTCCTCCCATTCAAACTCACCCCCCCCCCCCCCCCCCAAGTGTCGGGATCACATGGAAACACCCGGTCATCATTATTCACTACCAGACACCCCGTTAACACGGAAAATTTATAAATGATAAGAATATACCATACGTGTATTATCGAGTAAAATAATGATTTAACTTCACACACAAGCCTAATTAGGACTCCTTAAGTAGGGATGTAATTGGTAGGGCTTTCCCTAAAAACTCAGACGAAATCAGTAATTTCAGTTTGGTGTTTTGAAAACCGAAATCAAACCAAATTATTTTGGTTTGGTATAGTTTCATTTTTCTAATTTTGGTTCAGTTTCGGTTTGATCTGAGAAATTAATAAGCATGTGTCAAGAATTCTGCCAGAGAAGATCTGGCCATTGATGAACGTGAAGCTCTAAAGCTGCACAACTGCTCTTTGTGCTCATCCATCACATGTATCTACACTTTGTGCTACAAAATGCTTTCTCTCCCATGCAAAAAAATTAAAAACCTGATAACTAGTGCTCCATTTGGATGAGTGGATTTCAAATGAAGGGATTAAGGAAATTTCAAGTAATTAAATTCACCAAAAAAAAACAATTCAGATCAATCAAACAAGCGTGCATCAATAATTCGCTTCAAAAGCAACAGATCAAAATACGTCACTGACAAGTAAGTTTTTTGGAAGTGGAATCCAAACACCACTCTAGTCTGGATTAAGATTCAAGAATCAAATCTAGATATGAAGAAGGCTGTGGGGAGGAGGAGGAGACAAATGAGATTTGGAGTTTTTGTGCCAAACAGCAACCGCGAAAGAGAACAGCAAAGGCAAATGGCGAAGAGGTGAACCAAGAAGATCGATCACCAAAGAGGTGAACCAGGATGAGAGAAGAAACAAAGAGGCGTGATTGTGTGAGGGTGAGGAGAAGTCTGAGGAAAAGTGAGAAGTGTGAGACTTAGGTGTTGTTTGATAAAACTGAGAGCTAAAAACTAAGCACTGAAAATTGAATACTGAATTTTTTAGGCATAAAAGCTGTTTTTATGTACTAAAATTTAAGTACTGAATTAATTAAGTTGTTTAGTCTGCACAAGGAGCTGAAATTTGAAATTTATTGAATTTTCAACTTAACCCTCCTAGGCTTTGCGACACAGCAAACCCCACCTAATATTGTAGGCGTCAGTGGTGGTCGAAGACAGTGGAGCGATGGTTGGTACAGTGGTGGCAGAAGGAGATGGCGGTTAGCAACAATAGGGGTTAGTGGCAGTGGGGGTTAGCAACAGTGGTCGATAGAGTGGTGGTTAGCGGCGATGGTCGGTATTGTGGTTGTGGTGGGTGGCGGTGGTGGTTAGTGGTGGGTGGTAGTGGTGGTTAGTGTGGTGGCAGGTGGTGGTTAGTGGCAGTGGTCAGCAGTATAGTGGTGGCTAGTGGTAGTGGTAGTGGTAGTGGTCGACAATGTAGTTGTTAGTGGCGTGTGGCGGTAGTGGTCAGTAGTGTGGTGGTTAGTGGTTAGGGTCGATAGTAGATTAGCGACAATGGTCGGTAGTGTGGTAGTGGTTTGTGGCGATGGTAGTTAGTGGCACATGGTGATAGTGGTTAGTGAGGTGGTGGGTGGATGGTGGATGACGATGGTTAGTGGCGGTGGTTGATAGTACGATGGTGGTGGTTAGTGGTGTTAGAGTTTTATACTAAAAATCAAGATTTTATGTAATTGATGAATATTTATTTTGTAATATTTAAACAGTTATTCTTTTCTTGATGAGAATTTTTATGGGCAGTATTTGCATTATATCATATCGTATTATGCATGAGTGTCTCTTATTCCACATAGTAGATAATCTGGTGCGTAGAGATTGGCTTATACATAGAGGATCAGATTATTGGTTCTTATAGAATATAAGGTTATGTTCGGTTGAGTGTTTCTGAAACGATTTTTGAAAAAAAAAAATCTAAGATGTTGTTTGGTGTAAGGTTTCAGAAAAAAAAATTCGGCATTTTCGAGGTGCTCTCTTTTTCTCTCTCTTCTTTTATAGAGAGATGAATGTTGTTTGGGAAAAAAATAAAAATGTATGAGAAAAAAATTTCCAAACAAGTTCCCAAAAAGTTTTCTGAATTCCCAGCCGAACGCAGCCTAAGTCTTTAGTTCATAGTCTTAAGTGGAATTGGACACACCGCCAGTAGAACTGTAACACAATATTTTAGTAGGTCTGTCTTTGTTAGGGATCGATTTCCTAGACGCAGTAATGAACGCGTACAGATTATACAACAAAAAATTATGAAATCCTACTAGGCGAAATTAGGGTTCATACTTTCGAGATCTATCTGGTTTGATCTCGGCTATCTTCACAGTTTGATCTTGATCGAACTTTGAGCAAGGCTAGAATGATCTTGCTCGACTGACCTCGAGATCTTCTACCGTAATCCTATTGCACCTTGATCACGTACTGAGGGTTGGCTAGAAAACGTGATCTATTTGTCTTCACAGAACCTCTTTCAATATTTCAAATATCAAGTTGTGTCTGACCTAAAAGACACAGCGGTGTATATATAGGCAAGGGTAGGGACTCCTAAGAGAAGCATTGGCTAGGCTTCCTATATAATTCAGGATTCCTAGTCTAGCCCCGATTAATTCTGAATTACATAAATTATAATTCATACCACTACAGAATTATAATTGCATTCCCCTTCCATATCTTAAAATTATATTTCGAGCTCCATATTATTAAATGCTTATTTATCTCCCCACGTTAAGATTACAGATACCCATTAATTAAAATAAATTACTGACAATTTATTTAATCAACATCTATAAAATTCCTTGAGACCTTCCACTTAACTTATTCGTTATGTCGGATACTAATATCCACCTGCAGGTTTTGACATAATCGAAATTTATAAGCTTTCTCAAGAGAATATCATCAATCCCTATAAAGGGACGTGGATTTCATTAATAATTAATAATTGTCGTACACTTAATATTGGGACTCAACTCATTGAGACTATCGGCCCACAAGAACTCACTCTATAATGAATCAAAGTCAACAACATTAA
>JABCMJ010040183.1:0-11329 GCA_014822125.1 Arbutus unedo | reverse complement strand
AAAATTGCCCTTTTTGTATATATAGTAGGGCTATCGTAGCCTCACAATGTGTTTCTTTTTATGTCCATTTATTCACTATCACCGGCTTTGCTTTTGCTGCTCTCAATACTCACATACTTCAAGACAAATATATTGCGTCCATACATATGTTGACTGTCGACACGTTCAACAAATTTTAAGAAAATAAATATTTTTGATTATCAAAATAGATTACATAAATAAGTCGTACAATCGATTATTCTAGATTTTACTCTCGTCAACAACACGTTAACCATAAATTTATCTGGTGTAATATAAAAGTTCTCATTAAAGTAATATAATAATCCTATTTCACTAACACAAGTTAAACTTTATATAATAAATGAGTTGTCTCCCACATTTTATTCTTTCTTTTTCTCATGGGAACTCTTTATTCTTTCTTTTTTCTTTTACTTTATAGGCAATATTGGAGCAACTTTAAACAATTATTTTAATATTCCATAGATGGGTATATGGCAATGGCTTTTTGCACTTTGGAAGGGCTACTTTTGTTATTATAATATTTATTTATTTTTTATTAATTTGTGTTTTGTCATTATGTGATGCAATAGACCCCTCTTGTGTTATTAAAGATATTATCATCCAGCTATTTGAATAGTGAGAGTCCTCAATATACCCCTATGACTTCCAAATACTTGAAAAAAAAGTTACCATAAAAGTGGCTTGTAGTCTTTCTATTATAATAAGTAATTAATGCTTTTAATATTTTTTTAATTGGGTGGACACAGAACCGAAGAGTCAGATATGCATTATTAACCCATAACGTGGTGTCATGCGGAGAAATAGTATTATTTTGGTCATCAAAATATTGAAATTGTCCAAACAATGCCCACTGTTTGGGCAGCGTTTTATGCGTCAAGATATCTTTTTGACACACAACATGTTATCTTTTGTCCTGTTCATAGCAGACTCTCTGTGTGCGGTGGACACACAGTTAAAGTAATTTAATTTTGTTCACCATCGGGTGCACATAATCCTCATTTTTATTAGTTGAGAGAAAGTGAATCAATTTCATACTTTTTAAAAAGTGTATTGTTCAGATGAGATTTACATCATGTCGACCAATGCGAGTAAAGATAACGTTCACCCCTTTTAAAGAAAGGCAAACAAAATTGCACTCGAGTTAAAGTGATGACTAGACCCATGGAACAACTGAACGACATAATTTTAGCAAAACACAAACACACTCTGTTATGCGTTGTTCGTAATTAATGCTTCGCATAATACACAATAAATGAGTTGTGCGTAAAAAATAGTATCGTTTGAATCACAAAATATTGAAAATGTCCACATAATGCCCCACCGTGTGAGCAATATCTTTCGTGCTAAGATGATATCGTGTTAGAACGTAACACAATCTGTTGTACTTTGTTCATAACAGGCTCTTCATGTGCACGGTTGGCACTCGATTGAGGCAATGACCAAACCAATGGAATAACTTAATAATCTTTTCTTAACACGTCACATATTATGTTAAATATTATGTTGTATACTGTGCATAACAAATTCTCAATATGTGCACACATTAAAAATGATGACCGAACCCATGGAATAACTTCTCCTTCAGATGGGGCCTTGTACCCGTCACCATATCAGCCACGTGTGCACAACGTGACAAAATTAAATTAGACTAAAGGTGAGGAAATAATTTCCACTGTATTAGGCAGCTAGTAGTACAAAATAATTATGGGCCCTACCCTTTTCTCGGAATTTCCGTGACCGTGACTCGAGTTTAGCCTCTTTTTCTCACTCTGCCCGGCGCGCATCTCCACCCATTGGATCAGTATCATCCGACGGTTAATATTCTACACGCGTCACGACACCACCGAACCCGTGCCAGCTCGGACTTGCTGGGAATCTGGAGGCTTTAAATAATGTAATCGCCACGTCAGTTCTCAATCGGACGGCAGACACAGTTCGCTTTCTCGAACCAGACACATCGCAGCCGTTGGCTTCGTACATTATTGTGGGACCCAAGGTGAAAGGGGCAGTATTTGAAATCAAATACTATTATTTTATTTCCATTTGGAGGGGGAAAACGTGGAAGCTACATAATGCAGTTTGACTAGTTGGGACGGATAATATTATATTATATTATTATATTATTATTATTTTAATAAAACAGGTGATATTTTTTCTGCGGTCACGTTAGATTCCTTGTGATAGTTACCGAAGGTTTTTTTTTATTTCCACCGGCTATGGCCGGTCACCACACGTGTCACTGAGCTAAGCAATGACGGCTGTGGTTTTGCCATGTAGGAAAGAGGAGATTTCTGACCGTCAGATTTGTCGGTAAATGAAGGGCCGAGATCGGTTTCTGCCTCAAAAGCGATGAATCTTAGCCTTCCACTGAGGTTTGGAGTGGGTATTGCCTAGAATGGTTACCGAAAAGATGATGAGATAAAGAGGAGAGAGATAAAGATAGAGAGAGGAGCACTGAAGCAGCACGGATAGAGAGCGAGAGAGAGAGAGAGAGAGAGGGGGAAAGATCTTAGAAAAGTAATCGCTTTGAGAAGTTCCTCGATCGATTCATCTGGACGTGGACGGAGACAGCCCAAAATCTTCATTTCCGTCGTGTTTTACGTATACGCCGGTCGAATTATGCTATAGAAAGCTGTTATGAGATATAAGGTTCGCTCGTATATCATCGTCTGTAAAGGTTTAAGCTGGTGATGGATAGGAACAGAGAAGCCAGAAAATCAACTATGGCGGCCTCAGCAAATGGTATGTCGAGACGACGACAGAGAAGTAACAGCTTGAGGGATTCTCCAGGTTCTAAACTGGCTCAGATCTATGAGTATTACTCGGTTTTAACATCGATCGGAATTTGATTAGATTTTTTTGTTTTTTGCTTTTGGTTTTGTGATTCACAGAGGAAGATGTGCCCATGGAGTTGCAGGAAACGGCGAGGTTGCGAGACCGAGGAGTGAAGAAGGATCGAGATCGGGACCGGTCGAGTCGGAGCAAGAGGAGGAGAGGGGATAGATTGATCGGAGGCGAGGAAAGTTCTGAAGAGAGCGTGAATGATGATGAGGAGGACGATTATGACGATGAAAGAGGAGGAGGCGGTGGTGGAGGAGCTGTGCGGATGTTTCCGCCGCCGAATCCAGCGGCGTCGATTTCGACCTCGTTGTCGAACCATCATTATGTTAATCGGAAAAGCTTTCCGCCTTCTGCAACTGCGAAAGTTATAAGGCCGGCGGCGCCTGGTTGGAAACCGGCCGACGAAATGATCGGGTTCACGGTTCCGAGAAAAGCTCGGTCAGGTAGTTGTGGTAGTGGAGGGAGTGTTCGGTGAATCGGAATCACCTGTTTCTTGAGCCATCTCCAATCCTTGACTCTGTTTTTTGGTCTTAGATTTTAGTACAAGTTTGGGTCAAAGCTTGATTTGATATGAACAACTCCAATGGTTCTTCATCAAATCTTTTTAGAAAATTCCAAACTTCAACTCTATCAACCAGTTTTGATGAAAAAACTCCTATGCTCCAATCCTGACTCTTGGAAGCATTTCCCAGATCTTTTTAAAGAATTCCAACCTTCCAAAATTTTGTTTCACCAAATTTGCTGGAAAACTCTGTTTTCTTTAACGAAAAAGTAAGTTCATCCTCTTATGATTTCGGTGATAGGATTTGAGCTCATTGTTTGTCCCATTTGACCTTTCAGCGTCAGGGAAAAGGTCTCAAGAGTGCTCGATTTCTGGTAGTGGAGTCGGAGCAGACCAAATTAACGGGCAAACATCGACTTCGCCCCCGGGACTGACACGGTCTCCGGCTCCAGCTTCACCTCCTTCTTCTTCCAATGCTTCCGTTCCAAAAAAGATGGTCAGTTCTCTCTGTCTCTGTCTCTCTCTGTTCGACGTGAGTTGGCTGACATTAGCGTCGTCCTTTGTTGTAGAAGCCGAATGGGTCCAAGCCACGACCACCCAAATCGACATCGAAACCGTCCTCAAATCCGGAGGAGCTGGAGATAGAGATTGCGGAGGTGTTGTATGGAATGATGACCCAATCCCAAAATCCTTCAAAGAAGGAAATTACTGCCAGAGAATCGGCCAGTTTCGATGTAAGAGACATGAACAAATCGAGGACTTCATCTCCGATTCCGAACAACACAACACAGTTGCTGCAGAATTCAAGCTCCTCTGCTGTTGGTCTGTTTCTCGACCATTTTCAGCTCAATCGCTTCATTTTCTACAGTGCAGGATTTGTTTACTTTTGTATGTTTTTTGAGAAAATCGACTGATTTCGATTTTTTTTTTTTGGTTCTGGGGTCAAATCAGCAGCACTGAAGCGGAAAAGGGCGCGGCAAGCATCTGACAGTCTGGATAATTTCAGTGTTCGGCATAGCCTCGTTTCTTCTACGACGGTGACAAAAACCGAGGTCGATTTACCACCAAAGACGGAAATTTCTTCCCCGAATATGGGATCTGCAGCTGAAAATGGCACCGTACCACTCGATTTTGCTAGTTCTCAGGTGGGTCAACCTCCGTCAGAGCCACCGCCACCAGATTCAGGTAGACCGGAAACTGGCTATGAAAGCCGGAATGTGGGCCTGGCCAAGGAGGAGACGGTTACCTCTCCAAAGAAGGAAGCGCCTATGGTTAGAGCAGACAATGATCGTGATGTTGCGGCAGTGATTAAAGCGTGAGCACTTGAGCTTTGGGATTTCACAAATTTTCGTTCATTTTGTTTTTGGTCAAAACGAATCTGAAATTTTTTGTGTTTTTTATTGCTTGATCACATGTAGTGAGTCAACAATTTCCGAGATTGAAAGCCAGCGAGAAGAAAAATGTGAGATAGATCTGATGGTGAGGATGAAAATCCAATACAATCTTATCTCTTTGACTTAATCTATATGTTTTTTTTAATTTTTCTGTTTTATTTTGTGCCGTTGCTGTAGGCTCCGCCTCCACTGATGAATTCGTCGCTGGAACCGGATGGAGGCATCAATTTTGGGACTGCAATGGAGCAGAAACCGGCCAAAGATAAACAAGATGGAAAGGCTGTAATAACCGGGAAGGAAGAGGCCATGAATGTGGAGCCTGAGCAGAAAAAGGCGAAACTGGCAGCAGAAGAAGATGAATTAAAGAAGCCAGTTGTGAATAAGGAGAGGAACATTGATCTTCAGTTTGACTGGGGAAAGGTGGAAAGAGATGTAAGCTTAAGTGGCAACAAGTTAAACCCACATGTCAAGAGTCAACAACAGCAGCAGCAACCAAAAGCTATCAAGGATGAGCCTCTACAGATGGAGAAAACTGGTGAGTTAAATTTATCGACTGGACCTCTCACTTTTCTATTTTTGGAAACAATCTGTTTTACAGTTTCGGGTCTCTGGGTATATGGATTTTGCTGATTGAGGTTTCTTTGTTCACTTTGTTTTGATTTTATAGCTCAAAGCAGCTCTTTGCCTTTGCCAATGTCTGTGTCTAGCTGGCCTGGTGGGCCTCCTCCAATGGGGTATGGCCAGATTCATGTCTTGTGCTTTGATTTTCATTTCTGACTTTGATTAGTTGTAGCAAGATATAGATGTCAGTAGTTTTATATTCTCATCTCCGGCGAAATTTATTTCTTATCGGCAGGTATATGGCACCATTACAAGGAGTTGTTTCCATGGATGGAAACACAGTTTCTCCTCCTCCAATACAGGTATATTATGTTTCTTTGTATTGGTTTCAATTTCTTTGTTGTTTTATTGAAAGGGTACGTACCCTTCTTGAAAATCAGATTCTCTCAAAGGTTTTCTTGGAACCATGGTTAGAAATCCGTGAACCCAACAAGTTTTCTGGAAAAATATTCCGAAAATGGACTCTGATACAACACCCAATTGTGTTTCTAATTGGCTGATTTGTTTATTAGAACCTTGTTTTCTTTTGATTATTTGGGTATTTTTTTGGTGCTCAAGCCTCAAATGCTCTAAACGTTGTTTACTTCTCTTTCTTTTTCTGTCTGCGCATTGTGCAGCCGCTGGTCTCTCATCCCCGGCCTAAAAGGTGTTCAACACATTGCTTCATTGCACAGAACATTCATTATCTGCAGATGTTCCTGAAGATGAAACAGTTCTTGCCACATGGAGCTACTTCTTCTGCATCGGTGTTTGGGGCCAAACCTAGCAACCTCAATGTTATGCCTTCAGCAGAATCACAGGGGAACAATGCTGGGAAAATCCTGAACTCTATGCAGGAAAAGGGTCAGGAGCTGTCAATCTTCCCCAGTCACTCTGGCAAAGAGAAAGGGTCTCAAGCTAACAACATAGCCGATGCACAGAGGAAGCAGCAACCAATTCCGCTTCAGCAAGCTTTACCCCGAGGAGCATCTAGCAATATGCTGGTACTTTTCGATGTTTAATTTTTTGTAGTAACAACGATTTTCAAGAATTGGAAAATCCTGTGGTCGGTGTTTTGTTAAAATGGGTTTTTTGTAGAATATCTTAGAAGACCAAGTTTTGAAATGCTTCAACAAAACTTTTTTTTTTTTTGTAAGATTTTATGCAAAGCAGATCCTGAAACAGCATCCAGTATGTTTCTACTTGTCTGAACCAGTTATTTAGGGCCTTGTCTTAATTTGTGTTTGTGTCTCTCTCTGTTTATATTTCTCTAGCATGGTGCTTTCATCTTCCCCTTCAACCAGCAGCAGGCACATGCAGCGGCTGCTTCTTCTGTTCGACCTGGATCTGTTAAGCCTCCTACTGCAGCAGCAAACGTAGCCTCGACCAATGCATCTAGTTCTGGTTCTGTCAGTGGGTCAACAACAGCACCCTCAGCAGCCTCTGCAGTGAGCTTCAATTACCCCAATATGCCCCCCAGTGAAACTCAGTACTTGGCCATTTTACAAAACAAACCATACCCCTTCCCAATTCCATCCGGCGGAGCACCACCAACATATCGAGGAACCCATGCTCAGGCCATGCCTTTCTTCAATGGTTCTTTCTATTCTTCTCAGATGATCCACCCATCTCAGCTTCAGCAGCCGCAACAGCCTTCCGTTCAGCAACAGAACACGTCCAGTGGTTCATCTTCATCCCAGAAGCATTTGCATGGTCAGCAGCAGCAGCAGCAGAGACCACAAAGCAGCAGTGGGAACAACTTGCACAGCTTTCCTGCTTCAAAAAAAGCGAATCAACAAGCACCGACTGCTGAGGTGGGTAGTGAAGATAGCCCTTCAACTGCTGAAAGTCGAGTTTCTCGTCCTTCATTCTACAGTCAGAATTTTGGTCAGAATTTTGCTGCAGTGCCAATGCCCATTCACACGCAGAATTTTGCTTTGATGGCCCCTTCTCCTCCCTCGGCTTTAGGTGGTGCCGCTGGTTGTGGTGTCAATCAAGGCGAAAAGAAACAACAAGGTTCGAAGGTGGCTGGGCATGAATCCATGAACCCTCAGGCTTTTGCCATGTCATTTGCGTCAATGAATGGGGTTGACATGTCATCTGTGGTGCAAAATTATGCAGTACTCCAGAGTTTTCCTGAGGCTAATAGACATAGAAATCAGATGATAGCAGCTGCAGCCGCTGCCCACGCGGCACAGCAGAAGAATCATCTTCGAGTCCCTGAAGAAGGTAAAACTGGCGTCAGCGGCGATTCCTCTAATAATGTGGATGAAGAAAAGAAGAGCTCAACACTGAAGCCTACATCAACTGCTGGGCACCACTCAATTGTTTTCTCAAGACCAGATTTACAAGACTCGGTATCTGTAGCTCCTCTGCGGGACCTGCGTTCCTCTACATCGAATGCGATGGGCTCTGCGACTACTCCTCCCAGTTCTCAGCTGCAAGCTCAACTGCAATACCAACAGCAGATGATGCAGCTCCATAAGCATCACCAACAGCAACAGCAACAGCAGCAGCAGTTGGCGGCAGCTGCAGCAGTAGGGAATATGACACCGCAGACAAGCAATGGCAGTGTTTACAATGATCATTTGGTTTCATCGGTCAAGTTTCCTAATGGAATGTCTAATTTGCCCCAAAATCTTGTGCGAAACAACAACAGTAGCCCATCTCAGCCTCCTCAGTGGAAGAATTCCACGAAAACCACCACCTCACAAGTCCCATCTTCTTCGCTAGCCCCGTCAACAAAAAACCTCCCTAAACAACAAACTAGAACCGAACATAATCAAACTCAGATTTCTTTTGGTGCTACCCAAAAATCAACAACAGCAGCACCACAAGGGCAACAAGCTCCATCTAGCCACCAGGCGCAATCTCCTCCGGGGGCGGTTGGCTCACCAACAACTTCTTCCATCTCCAAGGGCGCTGGTGGAAGCCCAAGGACAACCACCACCACTTCTGCTGCCAATAAATCTGCCCAACCGTCTTCATTGTTATCTCAGCCACCCAAGAACTCAGCTTCTGCGCCCAGCCGGAAGTCTTCTCCGGTTGGCAGCAGAAATGTTTCATCGATTCTTGGCAAGACCCATATGACCTCTTTACCAAACACATCTGCAAAGCTTCAAATGCAGCAGCAGCAGCAGCAGCAGCAACAGCAACAGCAACAGCAGCAGCTGTTCTTTTCTCATGGTTATATGCCTGCCCAAGGTCCTCATTCTACTGGTGCGAATTCTGCTGCTGCTTCCGCAGCTAGTGGGTTTTATTTACAACGATGGCGGTCAGAACAACCACAACAGTCCCAGCAGCCACCACAAGGCTCTTCCGCTACACCATCTTCAACTGGGATGTTGTCACTTAGTTCTCCTTTTACAGTATCTAATGCAAGCACTTCAGTAGCAAAAGCAGCTGCTGCTTCCACCACTAGTGGGTTTCATTTACAGAGACGGTATTCAGAGCAACCACAACAGTCCCAGCCGTCACCACAAGGCTCTTCTGCGACATCATCTTCAACTGGGTTGTTGTCACTTTGTTCTCCCGTTACATTAACTAAGGCAAGCACTTCCGATACAAAAGCGGTTCCTGCTTCCACCACTAGTGGGTATTATTTACAAAGACGGCGTGTAGAACAACCACAACAGTCCCAGCAGCCACCACAAGGCTCTTCTGCGACATCATCTTCAGGTGGGATGTTTTCGCTTTGTTCTACTGTCACAGTATCTAATGCAAACGCTTCCGATGCAAAAGCAGTTACTGCCACTCCCAATATGAAAGGGGGTGGGTTGTCGTCACAGGGAATTCTCCATTCAGCTGTGCCCCCAGGTTTCTCTTTTGTTCACGCGGTTCCTTCTCCAGTTCAGGTTAAACCTGCTGAGCAGAAACAACCTGCTGGTGAGTAGTTCTATTCCCTTCTTTTCAATTTTATGTTACATTGCACCCCTCCACATTTTTATTGCCCATTTGGACTTGTTGATTTATGTTGAGTGAGGGTTTATAAATTAGGTGAGAAATGATGAAAGCATAACTCTTCGCTTTTTCCAGCTCCATCTGTTTTATCGAAAATGGATACAAGAGGTAGAATCAAAATTGATTTGGCTTTCCTCTTATTCAAAATGTTGAGATTGGTCCATCCATGCTTTTGTTTTCTTACTCCTCCGAACATAATAGGGAGAAAGTGCAATCATTTCTCACTTGGAAGGGACCATAATCTCTACATTTTGCCTCTTTTACAAATTGACCATTTGGTAAAAATGATCGTAGCTAAAGGAGATTTAGATTAAACGGGGATTGTAAATTTATGAAGGGACCCGGGATTGCTTGACAAGGAAATGACAATTTACATGCGTGATGGCAGCCTGAGGAAGAAATGAAAGATGAACTTTTGGAACGCGGAACACACAATTTTGGGGAAATTTTCGATTGGGATGGCTGGAATGTCCCGTTCTTCATCAGATTTGCTCTTGGATTGTG
This sequence comes from Arbutus unedo, assembly GCA_014822125.1. Classification (NCBI taxonomy): domain Eukaryota; kingdom Viridiplantae; phylum Streptophyta; class Magnoliopsida; order Ericales; family Ericaceae; genus Arbutus; species Arbutus unedo. The sequence continues at coordinate 1,507 of JABCMJ010040183.1, read as the reverse complement.
AAGAATGAATGCACCCTTGGATTGTGAAAATGAATGAATGAATACATATGTATGTATCTATGTACACTCTAGTGTCTATAACTGACAAGGTTGGTCTCCAAGTGTCTAATTAATTTGATTGGTTTTTGAAAGAGAAGATGGTCCTATTTTTTGTATGACAAAAGAGGAATGTTTGGTAAAAGACTGAGGTAAAAGAATGAAGTACCAAACCCTCCTTCCTTATTTGTTTCTGGGTAGTAATGGATGTATGATTCCTTTTCTTTCTCCTTACAAATCTATCTTTTTCCCTTTTCTAGAGGTTCTGTTTTCCTTGGAAAAAAGCAGTTTAATGCATTTTCTTTTGGCATGTACCTGGGTATATAATGGTATCCTACTGGTATTGGTTTTCTTCTCATGATGTTGTGTTGATGATGATGATGATGATGATTGTTGATGCTCTTTGAGAGGAGAGGGAGCAATAAAAATTCTTGGGATATACTTCTTGTTGTATGTGGTGATGATGATGTTAGTTTTGTTTGATTATATAGTGCAAAATAGGGTTTGTATTTTTTTAAGAATGAGATGCCTTTGTTTTCTTTTGCTCACTTCAATTAGGTTATTGCTCTTGAGTGCGATTATAATAATGTGTGCCTTTTGCTTTGATTGATTAATAATGTTCTTTACATAATTAAAGGAGCAGTAGCACACATAAGTGTATAAATTCAAATATAAATGTATGATGCACATGAATTTTTTTATTTTTATTTTATGGGCTTCACGTGAATTGAACAATTTTAATCACATCTGTATTCGAATATGTACACTTAAGTATGTGTGCACATACTTTTATAACTATGGAACGAGTAATTTTGACAAGAGCAAGATTACACGCAATTTATATGCATAGATTCGGATATACGTTTTCAGTATCGTTCGGTGCATGTGAATTTTATATTATTATGGAGGGTATTTTGTGCATCGGATGAAAATCTTTCGATACGTATAAATTTTACATTATTATAGAGGGTTTTATAGGTATTGAACAATTTTAGACATATTTATACTCGGACATATTAATTGTGTGGATAGGATTTTGTCTTTTGACAAAAGTAGGTTGTTGAAAAGAGCAGGCTTTTCTAGTGTCAGTATCTTACACGTGGCTTGTTTTATTTAACAGGAAATAATGCACGGTACGGTATATAATAGTATAGATATGATTAATTGAATGGATAAAATAATAATATCTTTTGCTTTAGTTTATTAGAAGAAAGGGAGAGGGCATCTTCATGAGAGGAAATAAAAATTGTATATTAGGTATAGACTTTGATTATTAATATGACAAGTTGAAGACTATTTATTGAGTCCAGGTTAAAGGAACTTTTAAATTATTTTTGTATTTATTAAATTTAAAATAAAATGTTCATGTGGTATGCTTCGTTATAAAGTGTTGATGTGAAAATTCAAATCACTTCTCCACCGGACGAAATTCAAGAGTTTGAGGACGTTATCTTCTTTCGTTTTTTTTTTT
>JABCMJ010040173.1:0-10224 GCA_014822125.1 Arbutus unedo | reverse complement strand
AAGAGTATTTGGCAGGTGGATCCCTCTCCCTCCACCCCCTGATGAAAATGATATGATATGATATGAACATGAGATCTTGGCATGTGTCCTGATGAAAATGATATGATATTGATGGACGATACCAATGGAAATGATTCTGTTTGGACCAATTTAATTGTTTTTGTCTTATCCACTCAGGCTTTTCCAAGGTATATATTATCCCCCTGCCCCAAAACCACTGCAATTTCATGGTACACACTTTTATATCCCTTCAAACGCTAACGATTAAAATTTTAAAAAGAATACGATGAATATAATAAGAGAATAAATATAATAGAAGATAAGATTTATTATAAAGAGATATAATAAAAGATTAGATTTATTATAAATGGTGAATAGTTATAAAAAATTTATTTGAGTATTTTTTGAGAAAGAAGAATATGGTAAATATGAATATATCGGTGGTATTTTCGTAATAAATAATAACATTCTCGTAATTAGAAGAGAAATATAAAAGGGGATGATATATTAATAGGAGGAGACGTGAAAATTCTTTATCTCCCAGACAGATAAATTATTGTGCACAAAAAGTATAGAACACATAATTTTTGTGCACAAATTTATATATAGATGTATTTGGAATTGTTTCCTGCATGTAGAGTTCATATTACTTTGAAAAATTTTACATATATCAAACAGTTTCGAACACATCTATACGCAAAAGATGTGTTGTTATACTTGCCTTTAGCCATAGCATCATTAATATTATCGTATAATGGCTACACTGGTTTGGACGATAAGGTAAGATACTAAAAGACCGTTTGTTTGCGATTAAAATTTTAAATTAATACCATAAAAATAGTAAGAATAAAAGAAAAAAGAAATTTGGTATGGAGAGATATTTTTTCCTAGTCTCACTTGCATTACATTTGATTCTTTTTCGTACTAAAGGAGGTAAGATCGCTTTGTTTCTCTATGGGAGGAGATGCATGACTTCCCATGTGTACTTTTCTTTTCACCTTTACCCTCATCTCTTCACGTGGGATAGTTATATATGATTCGCTTGAAGATTTTTTAGAAAAATAGAATACAATAGATATGAATATATGAATGGTATTTTTGTTATAAAATAAAAATTTTAAAAGTAAATAAAATATGATTAGAAAAATAATAGAATAATTTTATCCTCCTTTAAAAGGATAAAATAACCACCACGAATATCATACCTGAAAAACAATGAAATTAACAAGCTCCAAATCTACAACAAATCCAAATAGTCATATTCGAAGCGATAGCATTAGATATTTTCTATGTCCACTAACAAACGGACCCTAAATATTATTTCTTTACAATTAAATATCTATATTAGATTAGATATAACTTGACTACTTTTAAAATTAATGATTAAAAAAAACACTAATTGAAATGTGCGTAAAATAATTCGACTTACGAATTTTGAAAATTAATTCAAGGTTTTCATCCAATTTCATATTGTGTATACGTAAAAATACGTGGACACTAGTCGTTGGACAGCATGGCAGCAAAGGAGATACGGACTGGTTTGGCCACTGTAAAAAGATTATAAGAAATATATATTAAAATACCAAACGTGCCACCGAAAGTGTGTAACGAGTGGCAGGGTAGCTTTTTACGCAAGTATATGAGAATATTTTTCCACTAAACACGGTAAGTTAAAACAGTAGTAATACCTTTGACTGGTTAATGTTAACAGCTAAGCATGGTCAAATGGGTTATTCAAATCAACCCTCATGGGTAATTGTACTGTTAAATAATCCCCAATATATTCAAAGGAATACTCCACGTGCCATTTTTTTTAAAAAAAATACACATTATTTTACATCGGTTATTTTGCTTTATTTTTGCGAATACTCGAAACCTGTGCTTGTTTATTGGTTTTTTTTTACTATATTCAATTTTTTTCAATACAAATTTTAATATTAACTCTATTATCTAATCTATTAATTGTCTCTCCATCATATATTACATTAGATCATCCACGTCAACTTCTCTTGAGCTCATTCTTCTCTATTTTGAGGAGTAATTCTTTCAAATATATTTCACATTAGTCTTTTTCGATATCTTTTCTATTTTGTGAATATTACAACTATAGTCCCTCCATCTAATGAATGTAACATTAGAACTGATCACTATTCAGCTTATTTAGAGAGTGATACAAAAAATATTAGAAAATGTGGCTCTCCAAAGTAAAAAAGTAAAAATTTCTCCTTAATTTGGTCCAAAAAATAAAAAATTTTGATGTGAATGCTCTTACAGGCGTGTTCGTTAACTGTAAAAAAAATCATTATTTAACATTCCGAATATGGCTATTCGAATTGTGATATCCGAATTTGTTTATTTTTTTAAATTCCAAATATGATATTCTACTTGAAAGGCGATAAAATTATCCTATCATTCTCCTATTATATCTTATCCTTTTCTATTTACACAAACACAATTTTTAATTACAAAAATGCCAATGACCTACAAATATCTATCATATTCTCATTTCTATGAAAATACTCAAAACAAATTTTTTATAATTGTTCACCCATTATATAATAATTCTCTTTCTACCATATTTCTCATATTATATCTATCATATTATTTTTAGAATTTTAAAAAATAAATCTACGTGTATCACGTAAAAATGTTGCGTAGAACACAGAGAGAAAAATTGTACCACGCAAATTCATTGAAGGAGCACAAGACAAAATGTCTTGAATCTCTGAAAAAAGCCGACACTTCCATTTACTACCTAAACAAATTGACTTGTCCTATCCTAAGCTTTTAAAGGAATTCTTTACCAACTTGTACTTCTACTTACAGGACCCACAGTATTTATATGATACCCTCTGGTTTAGTTCAGGCCATCTGTATTAAACTCAGATGGTAGCTACTTCTGTTAGTTTGACTGAGTATCGAGGCCAAATAAGCCCCGAGGGACTTGGCGAGAGAGAGAGAGAGAGAGAGAGAGAGAGTTGTCATGCACTCACAAAACTTAAAAACATTAGACTAATTTATCACTTTTAGGCCCCCTTGTTAGAAATACTAAAATAGTTCATTACTATTGCTCCAATTATGACTATTTGAATTTGTCATATTCAAAATTTATTTATTTTTTTAAATTCCAAATATATCTTTCCTATATTCAATGTTATTATCAATTATAAAAAATACCATGTACTTATTCATATCTATTATACCTTCATTCTTAAAAATACACTCAAACAAACTATTTATAATTATTCAACTCACTATAAAAATCTTCTCATCTATTATATTATATTCTTATTATATCTATCAACATCTCTTCTAAAATTTTAATTATTAACCGTCGGAATGTTATACTAACGTATAACCTCAGCACACATTTCTCATAAGTTGCTGAAGGTCAATTTAACAGATCTAAAAATACCAAGTGCGCTCTCTCTCTTTCTTGATTATTTATCTATTAATAACTTTGATGTGGGTTTGTCTTTCCGGGAGGATGTACATTGACGGGACCGAGAAGGTTAGTTTTCTGTGAAGACAATACGTGGAGGACCAGAGGATGGGGAGAGAGAGAGAGAGAGAGAGAGCTGTGGGGAGAAAGAAGTTGGGCACTGACTAGAAATCTGCACTATTGACAGTTTTTGTCACAATGTCACCCTATGGAATTGGGATTAAAATTACTTCCATCACCACTAAAATAACAGTTCCACCCATCACGGGAAGTATATACTAACTAATACTAGCCGTCAAATGACAAGTTTTGACCGGTCTGTTCCACATATGACCCTCCTCCTAAGCCCCACGAAATTTAAAAAAATTAAATTCCTTTCTTTTGTTTGATAATAGGTAGATTGATAGTTATTCAATTTCAACCAAAAAAAAACATACCTACTCAAAGAACTTGCAACAGTAATTTTGAAAATTCCTATTTAATACCTTTTTCCATCTAAAAATGGTTAGAGACAAAACGATATAGTTTTATCCACTCTGCTCTTGAAACGACGTCGTTTTGACCCGATGCAAAATTACATTGTTTTATCCACACAAGAGCTGCACTACAGCCCCCAATCCATGAAGATTGGGCCTGTCAACTAAGATGAGTGGCTTAGCATAATTACCAGATCACTACAGCCTTATCCAACGGCTACATCCAGGCCAATAAACCCTGCACTGCTTAGCTAAGTACATAATATGACCGAGGTTAGCACATACCTTGAAAATTATCCAATGTCTGTATCGTGGCCAATCAACCCTGCACTGGTTCCTAGTTAAGAACCTAACATGGTCGAGGTTAGCACGTAGCTTGAAGATTATTAAGAGACAGGGAAATACAATTCCCTCTGTAAAAATGAATTTCGGAAATAAATATACGTTTTACATAATTGACGGAAGTCGTTACAGAATGCTTTGAGTGGTTCCAAAGAACTTCTTGTTTTATTTATAAATAGTCCAATGGGGACCGGGACTGGGATCCTATTTCAGCGAAAAGAATTATGGGATTTGGAAGAACCTGTCTCCTGTTTTATTTCTATCCTTCTGAAGCTGGCTGTCTGGAGCATAATTAGCAAATTTATAAGGCTGAGCTTTCTCAAAACTGCAGCACAGTATAAAAATTAGAATGCATTCCTGAGTCAGAGGAAGTCTGGTTGGCCTGTTGATGTCAAGCAACGATGCCACATCCGGCTGTTCGGGTCCACCACCCTAGGGTAAGAAATTACTTCGGGAATTGGAAGATAGACGTAGTGTGTGTTGCATATGCCCACAGTGATGCCACTATATCCTGCAAATGCACCGTGAACCTGCCAAAACAAAAAATCCAGATTGTACAAGGCTTTCATTTTTATAAGATATAGAATTTTAGTCAAGGAATTTAAGGTGCTAGCTTTGGTATATGTAGATCTGTGGTACTAACTTTGGTATGAGATTTTGATTAACTTTACATGCCTTTTGATCGGTCCAGAAAAATAGAAAAGGAATTTCCAAGGCAGATGTTTCAATTGTTTTGTACAACTATTATGAAGCTTTTAGCGATGCACTACACAGCATAATATTATAGCACAAAAGCTTTTAGGGCTGGGCTTGGAATTATCAGAGCAAGCCACGACTTTCGTATATGGACAAGCAATATAGGATGGAGAGAGTAGAAAATCAGACATCACGGTGATACAAAACTTACATAACCAAACCAAACCAAACCCACTGATAAGCGGTTTTGCAGACAAAAAAAAGGGGATTGTCCACCGGTCTATTCGATGCTAGGCATAATGAGTAGAAGGGCCTCAATAAAATCTCGTCCTATGAACTTCATGTTGTATGAAGTTTCATATTTGATTTTAGGCAGAGTGATAGAGACTTTATTTAACTTCGAACTCAGAGCTAGCTAGTTCTCTTTGAAATGCGTTGTTACTCTTGTTCCCGTAGGCATAAATCTGAACCCTTCCTTGAGGATGATGTCAAGTCATCGTGCCCCTTATAGGGAGCGGTTTCAGCCTAAAATGCACCAAAGAAGATTTCTGCCGCTTCCATTACTGCTTCTAGATCCAGTACTTCTTGGTCGAGAACATCAGAAGTTCACAAAACTTTGGGATTGGACACAATATGAAGGATTTAGATGCACGCATTCCTCCCAGGGGAAGATTGGGACGTGTCCATAAGGGTTAGGATGAATTGAGACGGTATTTGGCAAATAAAGTATGTCCCTTAGGAAAGGGATAGAGGAAAACATCCCTTCCCCGTCACGTCAATCCAACGAGCCTCTTCTTGATTCTAGGAGAATTTTTATGAAAGCCTTTCATTTCCTTTTTCTACATATTCTCAGCAACTATCTTCCTTATTTTCTTGGGTTTAATGTTTTACCCACCCGGATAGCATGGGGAGCTCAACTTTACCAGCCAATTAAACAAATTTTTTACTAAGATTTACTCCTCCAAGGGATTCAGAATTTTAAGGGGCAGTTCACCATAGTTAGGAACTACAAGAGGCATCAATTCTTTTACTAAAACTGGCATAGAAGTACGAGCATGAGAGACTCACCGCATTTTGACCAAGTACAGCACAAAGAATTCCATCTGACGCATTTGCACGGATTGCTCGGATCATGTATGTGGGATCAATGTACTTCACATCAGCTGGATTACCCAACTCATTAAAGTATTTCTTTATCTGCTAAAAACAATTAAACGATCAGTCCCACAGTAGGTGGACAGAAGGCAAGAAAATGTAAAGAAACAAACCAGAAATATGCAGAAAACTATTCAAAAGTTCAGAATATCAGATATCTCTGAATCCACATAAAGAAGCAGGGGGCGGAGGTTAAATTTGGGTAAACAAACTTGTAGGGCTGCTTTAACATTAACTATAAATCTGTACGCAAAACAACAGCGCTCATCATCACCACACTAATAAAGAAGTTGCACGCACCATTCACAAAGATTTCCTCTGTAATATAATGTAGAAACTATTATAAAAACTATTTTCTTCGTTATCTCGTGGAAATAATTCCATATAGCTCGGTGTTTCAAAAGACTAGGAAACAAATCGAAAAGAGGCAAGATATTAAACAAAAAAAAAAATACACAAAGATCAAACACTCATTGACACCATGCTAATAAAGAAGTTGAAACTTGAAAGTATGATTCTTGAGGATTTAAAAAATACACGAAGACAAAACCACTAGCCTCTTGTTGTAAATGTACACCAATGTCTCCATAGACAATATTTCCAGATGCATCTTTGGCATTAGTTTTCTGGAGAAAATCCTGCATCAAAAAACAATAACATAAAGCCCCACTCAGAAGTCAGTGCTGTGTTGTTACCAAATAGTCACAAGAGCTTAAAGATGTCAGAAAATGGGTACGGCAATACATATCAAGCTATCCAACAACAATATTGACAACCTTTTTTTAGTAGGGAAGGCAACATTCTTGATATAAGCTAAACAACGAATTTACATCCGTAACTGTTGAAAACCAATTCGTCTACTTCTAGTGGGGAAAAATCAAAAGTTAACAGCACGTACGTGTCATCATGTTGCAGGCATAAAAAATTGGGATGGAGAAAAATATAAGAAATCTTGCGACTTCGGAGCTGCCCAAGTTGAAAAATCCTTTTGATGGTTTAATAACACAATGTAAGTGACTACAACTTAAACAAGTGCTCATCCTGCAAAATTTTGAAGAATTTGTGAAAGATATGTCTGATTGATGTCAGTAAGCAATGTCCAGATGTTAAGCATATGTCTAGAGCACACAAAAAAGAAAAACATGGACAGCATAGGTTAAGCAAAGAAAAATGAACAAAATTTTCACACAGCTTTGGAGTCGTATGACTTTGGAGATAAGAATATCGGCAGATATAAGACACGGAAAACATAAAAGAAAAACTAAAGTGAAACAGACGTGAAAGGAATTCCCAAATCTTCAGAAACTAAAAATAACATAGAAGGTACAAATACTCATGCATTTTCAGGAGAGGCATTCTGGGTGACAAGATGTTATGTTAGGGTCCAACATAAAGGCTGTCGGCAGATTCCAAGGGAACAAACAACAAGGAAAAGCATTGCACAACACTATCTCAGCTTGGTCATATTTAAAGTACAAACAGAACTGATTCTTGTCACAAAGATAGAAGTTCTAGGATTAGGGCCCCCATGATCTCTATATATGTTACTGCTTTGCAGGCTTTTAGATTTTCTTGTTGCACTGCTCAACTAATGAAATGGATGTACACCAAAGGAACCATCATTTTTTATCACATGTGAATTATTTCATCAGGGTGAAGTCCACGGTGCATGAGAAGAGGCGGTGGTATTACAAAACATAGTCTGCTATTTTACCAAAGGATCCACAAGGTGAATACACGACAGAAGTTCAGCAACTAAAAACTGTCATAAAATCAGCAAATCTCAAACGAAGAAGTCACTTCTTGAATTAAACACCGCAGACAATAAATTCTAATATGTGTTTCCTTCAGAATTTGTCTCAATTTACAGTTATCGAAACAACCCAAACAGGTAGGTAATGCAAAGTAGATCACATTCACGGGAAGCACAAGGCATTAATACATAGATAGAATAAATGCATATAGATCATTTGCTTGAACACTTTTAACCTAGAAGCTATAAATGAGAACAAAATGTAACTGACCTGACCAGCTCCCTCTGCTATACAGACAACAGCTGATCCCTTCTTCCCAAGGAGGTATTTCAGATGCCCCAGTACACCATGGGGTCCATGTAGATTGAAAGGCACCTAAGAAGGAAAACATACAGAGAGTAAAAAACAAGGCTCAAATACATGAAATTGTATGAGTAGCCTGTCGAAGTACCTCTGGGATGAGACATATATCAATTTGCCCACTCGCGAGGGAGGCGTGCATGGCTATAAACCCACTACTACGACCCATCAACTTCACAATCCCAATACCGCGATAAGCACTATGAGCCTGTCAGAAGATTCAACAAAAATAATATTAGGAAACGGTAGTTACCAAAAAGTATTATGAAAAGGTAGACTTTTGAGTAGAGAACTTAATGGAGAATTTGGACTAATGAATGACCTTTAAATGCACAATGGACAAGGCAGTAAAACTACAAGAAATGTACCTCAATGTAAGCAGAATTTATTGCACGTTGTGCTTCTTCAACAGCAGTATCAAAACCAAAAGTTTTGTCCATCAGCAGAATATCATTGTCAATGGTTTTTGGTACACCAACAACAGCCACTCTAAGCTGTCTTTTACGGCACTAAACACCAAAGATTGAAGAAATTAGACTCTCTAAATGAACGGAAAGCACAAGAAGTGAATAAACCAAGTATTCATGTCTCGGAAGATAATCACTGAAGCACAAAGTGAAGAATGCACACATAAATTGATATATGACTAGTGGCCATTTCTTCTTGATCGACAGCTCACAAAGAGTTCAAGTGAAAAGTAACAAAAAATAACTTTAACACAAGAGCTTTATACTATCAGTCAAAAGCATGTCCACCCAATAATCTTTTGCAAAAGATAAATTACTCACCATGCTTAGAGAAGGAAAAAAAAGCTTTGGAATAAAACTGTTCCAAGGAAGGATACTTCGCAAACTCAGATTTTTAGGGTGAACATTTAAAGTGGAAATATAACATACAGCATAAAAGCACCAACGGCATAAAATGCCCAACCTCATTGTGTATTTCATTGGCACCAGCATGGGTTCCATTTCCACCCAATACAAAAAGCATGTTGATTCCTCTTTCCTGAAATCAGTTTGGCACATACATGCATAAGAACACGTAATACATAGCCATTTGCAGCTTCAATAGAAACTGTAGGGAAAACTTGTAAAAGATCTCTATTCAAAGGATATCGATACGACACCTCCATACTGTCCACAATATCGCTGACACTGGGTCCTCCACGTGAGACTCCTAACAAGCTTCCACCAGAAAGATGGGCATTTTGAACCACATTCCTTGATAGCTGATAATCAAACAGATAAATAAGCAGATATAAAAATTTGGCGTAACTATGAAAAGGAGAGACAATCATCTCAAAAGTTAAAATGTAATGAACCAGATTTAGCAAGCCTTATCTGAAGTCTATTGGTGTCTTTGCGAATTGAAACATGACCTATCAAAAGTTTAAGATTGTTACACAACCAGGTCAACATCAACCCTCCCATCAACTGGACCACATTTTTACCAGAGCTATTGCAATGGCTAAAGAATGCTTGCCATGAACCGTAGCCGCAAGTAGTAGACAGGTAAGCAACAACATGATTTAATGAACCTTAATAAAAAAGCTAAAGCATCATCAATATGTCCAGCTAGGCAGTGTTGATACCGTAATACACCTCGTATATCGGTTCAACATGTCATATTTAGCATACGTGCGATACTTAAATATCAATTTTATCGGACACCCGAGGAAGGATGGAAGCATGATTAGAAGAAGTGCCGAGGCCGAGAGGGATGCTAAGTTCGAAGAAAATGCGGAAAAAGACAGAAGAATCAAGGAAAGAGGCAACCTGACCAGAACCTGACCAGAACCTGACCAGAACCTGACTAGTAGATCACCAGTCAGGTTCCGGAACACATCCAGTCAGATTCCGGCCAAAATAATCAGTAGGTCCATCTGACCAGTCAGACCCAATCTGACCAGTCAGATCCATCCAGTCAGGACAGATTCATCCGGTCAGGTTCCGGAATTCATCCAGTCAGATTCTGAAGCAAAACAACCAAAATTTCCAGA
>JABCMJ010040164.1:0-16573 GCA_014822125.1 Arbutus unedo | reverse complement strand
AATCCTTTATATAGACTTGAGTTGTGTCTTTTCAAAAGAACACAACTCTAGATGAAACAACTTTAAGTGAAGAGACACTAATTCAAATGGTGTCTCTTGAAGAAATGCGTATTAATAAAATAATTTAATGAAAATGAGTTTTAAAACTGAAATAATTCCAACAATCCCCTATAAGTTTTAAAACTTTTATAAAATATCTAAAAAATTTTGGGCAACTATTATACTATGCAATAGGTGTAGGTGTCTTTTGGACTTGAACCTCACTTAGTGTTAACAGTCTCCCTCTGAAGGATCATAGTAAACCAAGTCTTGAATTAGACCCTTTGTGTCAGAGTTCAACATGTCACACACATAGTATCGATATCAGACAGGGTTCGCGGGTTAGCGCTATTAAAGGTCATGTGCTCATCTTGATTCTCATGAGAGTTTTAGGGAATAGCCCAATCCCATGGTTGTGGCCTCACGACGACTCTCACTTAGTAGAATTCTCCAAGGATAGAAGTGACAGAGGTTTATCCCGCAAGAGTATGTTCGCCTTGAATTCATTCAGGGATAAACCCTTCCTAACCAGTCACATTTACATCATCACTGATGCCTTAGGGATGAACAAGAGTAAACTATCTCTTTATATATAGTGCTGGAAATAGAAGTCACACATTACGGATTGTTTATACCCATTGAACCTCCTTCATGGGGTCCCCAATCAGAGAGTTTGGGTTACCTTCCTAGGTGACTTCTTTTGGGCTTAGGCCCATCCCCCTCGACAGATCTAGGACTGCATTCCTAGATAATCCTTTAGTCAACTGATCAGTAATATTGAGCTCAGATTTCATAAAATTTAGAGATATAATTTCTCTATTTAGGATACTTTTCACAGACTTGAATCTCACATGTCTGTTTATTTTCTTATTCCCATGTGCCTCATTCACAGAATTAATCACCGCTTTACTATCACATCGTATAGGAATAGTAGGCAACGATTTTTTAACAAGAGGTATATCTGATAATAGATTTTTAATCCACTCTGCCTCAGCGCAGGTGGAATCCAAAGCTATAAGTTCTGCCTCCATTGTACTTCTAGATATTATAGTTTGTTTTTTAGAACCCCAAGATATAGCAGCTCTACCAAATAAGAATATGTAACCAGTAGTGGACTTAACATCAAGATTGTCAGTAATCCAATTTGCATCACTAAAACCCTTAACAACATTAGGAAAGCCTTTATAAAACAGACAATAGTCTAAAGTACCTTTACAATATTGAATTATTCTCTCTAACGCAATCTAATGTTCTTTACAAGGATTTGCGTATATCTACTAAGTCTGCCCACAACATAAGATATATCTGGTTTAGACTAATCCGCAATGTATAACAATGATCCAATCAGCTGTGAATATCTCAACTAAAAATAAGGTTGTTCGTTATTCTTCTTTAAAGAAACACTAGGATCATATGGTATTGAGGCAGGTGAATAATCAAAATAACCAATTTTTTTCAACATTTTTTCTATGGTACTTTACTAATTAAGAGTTATTCTTTCAGGCATTCTTTCCACTTTTATTCCTAAAATAACATTGGCTTCTCCTAAATTTTTCATATCAAATTTTCTTAGGAGATAAGTTTTAGCATTAGCAACCATTTCAAGATTAGTACCAAATAACAAGATATCATCAACATATAGACATAAAATAACACAACCTCCACTACTCTCTATGTAATATAAGTATTTATCAAACTCATTAATTTTGAAACCATATTCTAAAATCATGTTATCAAATTTTTCATGCCATTATTTAGGAGCTTATTTGAGACCATATAAAGATTTGACTAATCTACGTACTTTTTGTTCTTAGCCTTTTATTATAAATCCCTTTGGTTGTTCCATATAAATTTCTTCATTTAAATCTTCATTTAAAAATGCAGTCTTAACATCTATTTGATGTATTATTAATTTATCAATGGAAGCTAAGGCTATCAAAATTCTTATACTTGTGATAGATGACACGGGAGAATAGGTGTCAAAATAATCTATTCCTTTCTTTTGTGTAAAACCTTTTGCTACTAATCTCGCCTTATACTTGTCTATACTTCCATCGGGTTTTAACTTTTTTCTAAATACCCACTTACAACCTATAGCTCTATTTCCTAGAGGTAAATCAGTTACGACCCATGTGTTGTTTTGCATTATAGATTGTATTTCGTCATTAATGGCTTCTTTGCAAAAAGGTGCATCTATGGAAGACGTAGTTTCTATATAGTTTGTAGGTTCACTCTCTACTCTATACATGTAAAATTCTTCTATACTTCCATCGTATTTTAACTTTTTTCTAAACACCCACTTATAACCTATAGCTCTATTTCCTAGAGGTAAATCAGTTACGACCCATGTGTTGTTTTGCATTATAGATTGTATTTCGTCATTAATGGCTTCTTTGCAAAAAGGTGCATCTATGGAAGACGTAGTTTCTATATAGTTTGTAGGTTCACTCTCTACTCTATACATGTAAAATTCTTCTCCGAAATTCTTTTCTATTCTAGATCATTTACTTCTTCTAGGTTCTATTACTAGTTCGGGCCTTATTCCAAAAGAGGTGCTAGAGCTAGTAGTAGGTGTATCAATCACAGAGATATTATCTACTTGTCTAGAAATCTTACTTTTATAAGGAAAGATGTCTTCAAAATATGTTGCATCTCTAGACTCGATTACTGTATTTTTAGAGATTTTAGGTACTTGAGAATCTATCACTAGAAACCTATTAGCACTACTATTTTGAGCATAGCCAAGAAATATTGTATCTACCATTTTAGGTCCTATTTTCTTTCTCTTAGGTTCAGGTATAGAAACTTTAGCAAGACACCTCCACACTCCTAAAAATTTTAAGTTAGACTTTCTACTTTTTCAAAACTCATAAGGTATTTTTTCATGCTCTTTAACAATAATTCTATTTAGTAAATAACAAACAGTAAGTATCACTTCTCCCCATAAACTTTCAAGTAAACTTGAACTTAATAACATAGAATTTACCATATCTAACAATGTTATATTTTTTCTTTCGACCACTCCATTAGATTGCGGTGAATAGGGTGGATTTTCTTCAGGTATAATGTCATTATTTTAACAAAGAAGTTTGAACTTATTTAAACCGTACTCTCCTCCTCTATCGGATCTAAGTCTTTTAATTTTTCTTTCTAATTGATGTTCCACTAAACTCTTATATATATGAAACTTACTATATACATCATCTTTACTCTTAATGAGACAAATAAAACAAAATCTAGAACAATCATCTATGAAGGTAACAAAGTATTTATTTCTAGCTCTTGTAGGAGGTCTATTTGAGTCACACACATTGTTACGTATTAATTCTAGGAGTTGAGTGGATCTTTCTACTACGTTGTGGGGTTTTCGAATTTGCTTAACTTGGACACAAATTTCACATTTGTGTTTGTAGTCTACATGTGATTTGGGAACAAGATCAAGATCCATCATTCTTTTAATTTTCTTTACACTAACATGTCCTGGTCTATGATGCCACAAATTTGAGATTCAACATTCATAATATGTGGGGAAGAAATACTATCTTCTAAATATATATTTAACTTAAACAAACCTTCACATACATATCCTCTACCAACATATACATTGTTCTTAGTTATCACAACTGTGTTAGACTCCATTACAATTTTATAACCCTGTTGAACTAAAGATGACCCACTAACTAAATTTCTTCTAACTTCAGGCACATGTCTCACATCATTGAGTGTCAAAATCTTTCCAAATGACATCTTTAATTCTACCTTTTCAATTCCAATTACTTGAGCAATCGAATCGTTTCCTAGAGTTACACTTCATCCACTTGATTCCTGATAGGTTTTAAAACAATTAATGTCATAATAAACCTGAATATTAGCCCTAGAATTTAACCTCCAATCTTTATCTAGATAAGTAAAATTAATTAAGGGATTACACCTAAAGGAAGATTCTGTAGTATCTTTTTGATCAATCAACATATTCACTTGGGCTTTTGCTCCCCTTTGATTTTGATCTTTTGGCTTAGGAGGTTCAATCTTTTTGTAGTAACAGTCTCTCGCCAAATGATTCGTCCTCCCACAAATAAAGCAAGGTCTCTTATCCATCTCACGCCCCTTGAATTTATTATTGTTGTAATTATTCCGGTGACTATTACTATGATGAAACAAATGACTTTGGTGATTTTGGTGATACATATTATTTTTGAAGTTACGACCCCTTGGACAAAAATTGTTTTGATTTTTGAAATTTCGAAACTTGCTAGAGTTGTTCTCATTCCTATTGTTCTCAACTAAATTCAAGTTAGAGAAACTCTCAATTTGAAGAATTGGTGTTGCCCTATGATTTTCTTCGACTCTTAGAGAGTTAATTACTTGAAGTAGAGTAAATTCACCTTGTTTATGCCTAAGAGTTTTTGCAAAGTCAGACCAAGTTGGTGGTAATTTATGTATCAAACATGACACTTTAAAATCTTCACTAAAAATAGTACCACCTTTTTCTACCCCCTCTAAATATTCTTGAAATTCATGAATTTGATTACCCATGGGTTTATCATCCACCATTTTATAATTATTGAAATTAAACACAGAAAATCTTTGGATACCCGCATCCATTATCCCATAATTCTTTAGCGGTTGCAGTAGTGTTTTGGTACACATCATATAAATTATCAGAGCGAACACTCAAAATTTTATTATGACAGTGATACTCAATTTGTTCGGGAGTCAACCAACTAGATGATGCATCTTCATATTGAGTATTTTCAATAGCAGACACCAAACCTAACACTGCGAGCCAATAAATGCATTTGTTTTTTCCATCTATCAAAATATTGACCATTAAATTTTTCAGGTTTAATATTGTTTGTTTCTCCTAAATTAGCCATGAATGCTACAATAATATCAAGTCAAGAGCAAGAGACAGAGGGTTGAATTACACTATCATACAAAATGCAATAAAAATAAATAAAATGTCACTACACAATAAAATATGATTTTTAATATGGTCAACAAAATGTGATAATAGACACTAGATTACAAAAATTTATAAATTCATTTTTTTAAAACTATTGACAAAATGTAAAATATAATTACAATTAATTTTTGATTGACCGTTTCAAATACCAACCGTTCTTTTTAAAACTCATTTGTTTTTTTTTAAACTATTGACAAAATGTAAAATATAATTATAATTAATTTTGAATTGACCGTTTCAAATACAACTTGTTACCAACTTGACTGACAAATAACTGTTTCTCAAAGAACACACTATGGTTGCAACTTTTCAAAAATCTTCAGGTCTAGACCTATCTAGTCAACGGTAAATAAATAGTTAGTTGCTTTCTACACATGCAAACAAACAAACCAACTTTGATAGTGACTTTTCAAAACTCACTGATTTGTAGACAACAACAAAGGTGTTATTATAAAAAGAAAAACAGAGCCTTGAAGAGGCAGGTTTGTATTGGATGTAAAATGACTTGTCTAAAAAACCATGAAGACTCAAATTAGTGGGTGCTCGTCGAGAAACGAAACAAATGGTAATCCAATGAGCAAATTGATCGT
This sequence comes from Arbutus unedo, assembly GCA_014822125.1. Classification (NCBI taxonomy): domain Eukaryota; kingdom Viridiplantae; phylum Streptophyta; class Magnoliopsida; order Ericales; family Ericaceae; genus Arbutus; species Arbutus unedo. The sequence goes on along the minus strand of JABCMJ010040164.1, from coordinate 10,978 downwards.
GCAATTCAAAACAGGAAATAACAACTTTAGATTGTTAGGCATAAAATACTCAAAACTCTTAAAGGAAGAAAACAATATCCAAATGATATATTAAGATGAATGTATAGAAAGAGATAATCTGGCCTGTGATTTGAGAGGCACAATGTTGCAGTCCTAAAGCTGTTATTACCTCCTCACGTGCGGGTATTGACGGTCAATGAACAACTCCAAGATACAATCCAAATCACAGTCAAGCCTTCTCGATGTTCGCGTCCACTGGAAGTAAGATGAACTGTCTATGATCGAAGTTGCCCAATAATATAGAAAATAGAAGATAATAGAAACAAGGGCGAGAGAAAAGAAGAAAAATGTAAGTTAGTAGTTTTGATTATGAATCAATAATTGTTAGAGATTAGTCCTTTACATATACTTGAGTTGTGTCTTTTCAAAAGAACACAACTCTAGATGAAATAACTTTAAGTGAAGAGACACAAATTCAAATGATGTCTCTTGAAGAAATGTTTGTTAATAAAATAACTTAATTAAAATAAGTTTTAAAATTGAAATAATTCCAACATTTTCTATGTGGGTAGGGGCATATTCACTCAAAGCACATGGGCTCACATGATCCCCTTGCGATTCTCTTTTTTTTTTTTTGGTATACGCATATTTTTGGGGATGCAGTGGATGTTGTGCTATGGAGCACAACAAAATTATTGTATGAGAAAAATGGCATCGTTTGTGTACTGTGTGTACATATATCGTTACAAAAATTTATTTTAAAATTTCGAGATCGTGATTAATCTCAAAATATTTTTTTAAATAAACGATGAATTTTTAGAATTCTTTTGAAAATAAAATCTAGATACCATGACTGAAAGTGGTTTAAATGAGCGATGTCGATCATTTTTCTTAATACAGCGGTGGCAAAATAAACATATCTTTTTGCTTTTCTTTTTACTTTTGTCACCGCTGCATTAAAAAAATTGATCGACAGTACTGCTCATTTAAACCTCTTTCGGTCGTGTTCTTTAAATTTTATTTTCAAAACAATTCTAAAAATTTACCATTAAAAAAATATTTCGAGATTAATAGCAAATTCAAAATTTTAAAATAAAATTGTTAACATGTGCGTGCACATCACACAAAGAAGTATTTTATTTAAAATCCAAAACGATACCCTTTTTCTTACATAACACATATCCCATTTTCATATTTTTGACATGCAATCTAAATTTAAATTTAAGCTAAATTTGCTCTAGCTAATTATATTGCATTGTGACTTCTGATATTATTCTAAATAAGTGATCATTCTGTATGAAATTCTTGGATACGCTGTTATACATGGGACAAGATAACTTTTCACCTTCCTATATACGTACCACACATGTAACAAACTTTTAAAGGCAGTTTCTCATTCAATGTTTAATAGTTTTTGTTCATTCTTTTTTATAGTTTAAAAGCCTTACTTAGGGATACACAAACTCAATTAAACCTGTAATTTTTAATGATTTTTGTTTGATTGAATTTACTTTGATGCTAGTTATACACCTGTAATGTAATTTGGTGGTTATTGTTGGAATAAATAATTTTTAATCTAATTTTTTTGGTGATTTTGTTCTAAAAATTAAGTAGAACTCTAATTAATACCAATTTAAATGAATTTACTTTCATGCTAGTTATACACACGCGTTATGCATGAACCACAAATTTGTTTTGTTTTGTAATAATTGAATTGTGAAACATGACCCTTGTACGATCCTGCTTACGAAAAATAGCCACATAATTAATAATACGAAAAGTAAATAAATAACTAATGCATGTTTCCGTCCTATATTTATATTGATGGTCCCCTACGCAAAAATGCAAATTTAAAAAATAAAAAATAAAAAACTAATACATGTTTCCTCATTAATCTTCAATGTTGATCTGTTCTTTTATGCATTTCAAGTGACGTTTTAGTCACTTAATGTAGGATAATTTATTAAAAATTCGAAAACTTTTTGGAGATAAAAAAATATTTAAAAAACAGCTAAATTTGAGGCTCTATTTGTTTTAATTCGATTATTTTTAAGTACGTTTTGTCTCTGTTCAATTTTTTTACGCATTTGTTATTTTGATCTCAATTTTTTATGAATTATTATAAATCCCTCTTGATAAAGAAAATTTAAAAAGTATAAAATTATATTCAAAATCTAAAAAAAAAAAAAGTCACTAAAAATGACAAATAAGCACAAACATGTCTTGTTTTTGAATTATTTTTTTCATACTTTTTTAAAATTTGACCCCTTACTTATAAGTTTTCTTAAATTTTTTTGTCGAGAAGATTCAATAATTTACAAAAAAATATTGATGAAAAATAAAAAAAATTCAAATTATTTTTGATAATAAAAAAATTAATTAAATAATTGTGGACCCGGTGACGCAGGAGCACGTTATTATTCAAAACATTAAACAACGGTTACGCCACATCTTCCCATATAACGGCCATCACCGCACAACCTTGCGCCGTTGCGCGCGAAGAATTAACGAAATTGCCACTAAACCAAGAACTCATATGGAGTACCACTACACATCACTTGTACACTTTGATTCCCAATACAAAAAACCCTAACCTTTACTGCCCGTTAGACTGATTTCCAAAATTTGGATGTCCACAAATCGATCCTCATGACGATCACAGAAGAAGAAAAACCAATCCACGAAGTCTTATCGTTCTCGATTCTATTAGCAGACCGAATCCGGATCTCCGTTGACGACGCAGGGACTTTCCAGGCCGACTGCATCGAGGTGGGAAAACAAGTCGACCGTATCTCCCACATGCTCCGGTCGATGGTCCGGTTCGCCACCTCCAACGGCGGCACCTCCCTCTATGAGAAACCGGTCCGCCGAATATTCGGTGAGGTCTCCAAAAACCTCGACCGTGCCTTTACCCTGGTCAAGAAATGCAAGCGGCGGAGCCTCCTCTTCCGCCGCGTTGTCAAGGCTGATTTTCGAAAAATGCAGAGCCTTCTCGACGCTTCGATAGCCGATATGAAGTGGCTCTTGGGCATCTTCGATCGCGATTCTGGTATAGTACTCTCTCTACCCCCTATTGCTAGTAACGATCCGATTCTCTCTTTTGTTTGGTCTTTTATCGCTGCTTTGCACTATGGCCAACTAAGTGATCGAATCGAGGCCGCAAGTGAACTGTCTTCGCTCGCAAAAGATAACGATCGAAACAAGAAGATTATAGCTGACGAAGGTGGGGTCGCCCCTTTGTTGAACCTCTTGAAGGAGTCCTTGTTCCCCGATGCGCAAATTTCAGCTGCAATGTCGTTATTAAGCCTTGCTAATGATCAAGATAGGGTTAGGTTAATTGCTATCGGTATTCCAATTATAGTTCGGGTTCTTGGGGATTCTCCAATGAGGGTTCAAATTCAGGTGGCGAATTTGATTGCCGCAATGGCCGAACATGACTCTCTTTTGCAAGAGGATTTCGCGAGGGAGAATGTAATTAGGCCGCTTGTGACACAGTTGTCGTTCGAGACTTTTGTAGACGTGGGTGAACAAAACCGTCACTTGGGTATTCATTCTATTGTGCAGATTAATAAGGAAATGGGGAAGAATTGGGACAATTCGAATCATAGACGTCATTTGAGTTCGTCTTCATCGTTTCTCTCGGATGGTGGTAGTAGTCGAGGTGGAAATTATAGGAAGGAGAGAGAGAATGAGAATCCGGAAGTGAAGCACAAGTTGAAGATTTCTTGTGCTGCGGCTTTGTGGATGCTTGCTAGAAGAAGCGTGTTAAATAGTAGGAGAATAACCGAAACCAAAGGGCTACTTTGTTTGGCTAAGCTTATTGAGATGAAACAAGGGGAGTTGCAATTTAATTGCCTGATGGCGATTATGGAGATAACAATTGCTGCCGAGTCTAATGCTGATCTTCGACGTGCAGCCTTTAGGACTAACTCTCCGGCTGCAAAAGCAGTTGTGGACCAACTCCTGAGGGTGATTAAAGAGTTTAACAGTCCATCGTTACAAATCCCAGCTATAAAGTCAATTGGATCATTGGCTCGTACATTTCCGGCTAGAGAGGAAAGAATCATTGGTCCTCTAGTTGAGCAGCTTAGCCATAGGAGCCAAGATGTGGCGACGGAAGCTGCAATTTCGCTTGGCAAGTTTGCTTGTCCGGAGAATTTTCTTTGTATTGAGCATTGCAAGACGATAATTGAGTTCAAATGTGTCCCACCTCTAATGAAACTGTTGCGGATTGGTGGACGGACACAGTTGCATGCCCTGATTCTTCTTTGCTACCTTGCAATGCATGCCGGAAACACTGAGGATTTGCAGCAGTCAAGGTTGTTGATTGCTCTTGAGGGGGTGGACCATATGGGGGTACCTCAACATCATGAGCTGAGGGAATTGGTACCAAAGGCCATTTATCATCTCAATCTGTATCATGCGGGTGTCCATTCTCATAGGCAGCCTTATGCACCATAAATACCTTTTGACCATGCTGGAAAAGCCGATTTTATAACTTTATTATTGCTAGTTCAGGTTAGTACTTACTGTTAAAAGAAGGAAAAAAAAGAGTGGCTTGCATATGAGTAGTTTATGCAAATTGTCACGGGTTTGTTGCTTTTTGTGAACAAGGTACTACATTTTTGTTAACCTTTTGCTCTTCTTTTCCTGCTTACTCTCTCCCCTTATTTTCAGGCAGCTGATATACTAATTCCGATCATTGGAAGGTATTGCTATTAAAGAACAGAATATTTTGTGTAATGCTCTGTGGTTTTAAATTCCTTGATCATTGGAGGTAATGCTCTTATTTTTTTTGTAAAAATATAGTAGGTAGATTTGGTGCAACAATTTATTTAGCAATATTAGTTTGTTTTTGAAAGCTGTCAAAAGTCTTGCAGAAAATAGTATATGACTAGATGCCATATTTTAGTCTTCATATTGCCACAGAAGGTGTGAGCTGATTGACGATATACGTTGACACCTGATGCTACCTTCAGTGACTGTTATTCATTTGATGGGTGCCAACCACTGTTGTTATTCATTTGAGGGGTGCCAACCACTGTTTTTCAGTTCAACATTGAATTTACATGGGGAACACTTTATTTATGCATACAAATCTTTTAGGATTGATAAATCTTTGGGGTTTTTCTTTTATCTTTAGATTTTGGGCCGATCTTGCTTTTGAGACTTATGATTGGCTGGCAATAAGATCACGTTCTTGTGTACAGCCTCTCGTGCAATTATCTCTCTTGGATCTCTCATGTGACGCCAAATGAGTCCTACAACGGCTTTATCTGATGATCTCATTCGGTGATTATGTAAGTATCGATCCGTATAAGGGTCATGCAAAAAAATCATGTTGATTGGATACCGATATCTATCTGAACGAATCATAATTGTTATAAGAGAAATGGACGACTAGACTTTGACCATTCATTGCTCTTCAGACAAATAAGATTTGACCAAGCTTTATCGATGTTTGTGTACACACCACAATTTGAATCTCCAAAAAATCTATAAAAGCAATGATTGGACGGCCCCGATAATAAAAAAGGACACTCATATTTATCTCTTGAGAAGTCTTGGATCATATTGGATAGTGACAAGATTAACCATGGATGTCATAGTTTTACAAAAATAAACTTGAATCAGCACATGCCTGCCCAAGTGGTGTGCACCATCTTGAGCAAAACAACGCATGTGATTCCATGTACGTGTGCACCAAGTCAAATTGAGTATCCAAATCACATTGACACACATATGGTGCTCCATACTGGCTCACAAACCCGACATGCAGTTACTTTTGAAGTGAACTAACTAGGGGCGCCATTTCCCCAAGTGGCATATGCCATCTTCATTCGCGCTTATGCCAATTTAGTCTTCCTGGTCAAATCATCATCATATTGCCTAGGTTGAGTGGAAGTCACCCCACCCTAATGCACGAATTTGAGGCATATAAAAGGAACCCAATGCTTGGAAGCAAGGGCGAGAAATTTGGAGCAAAACGTAGAGAATTTTCGGAGAAAGGGCGAAATATTTAGGCCGGGTCCAGGGGGTGTGTTGTCCTTTAAAACACTATAGTTTCATTAGGCCACCAATCAACTAAACAAAACCTTTCTCTCATCAATTCAAGAAGCCAAAAAGCAGAGCACTTAAACCAAAACCAAATCACAGGACACTTAAAGAACAATAAACAAATCCCACCCACTACACCAAATTTCATCCAGAAAAATCCTTTTGTGAGTTCGAATCTCTTTCCAAATTTCCAAGTTCATCAAACATTTACGGCAACACCTATGTCAACACATAACATCCTTCAACACAAGAAACTAATTGCTGAGGACAGTAGCAAAACAATCGAAGTGAAGACAACTTCAACTTTGAACACTTGTGCACCTCTAACACTGGTGCACATAATTTCAGTTGCAAACACATGTAAAGACAAATATACAGAACACTAGTACAAACAAAACACTTGCATAAATACATATTCAAAACACATGTGCAATACTTTTGCACAAATACAGAATACCTGTCCATAAGACCATAAATCTCTTCTTTTAATATCTAAAAACCCATTTAATTGGCTAATTCTGATCCACATTCCAAGCCATGCATATTTAAATTTCAAAGGCATTTAACAAAAAAAGACTATAGCCTAATTCTAACACTTAAATGGAAGTTCCATGTTCATAGTTTGGTTACCCCTCACACTACACTCAAATTTGTGGATTCGGTTGTGATTTGCTGAGAAAATTCAAAACACCTTCATCATGAAAGAGTGACTCCATATCCATAGCAACATGTTAATGTGCCCTGTTTGTTCGAATTTCTGAAAAAATGTAAAATAATGGGACATGCATTGTTATAAATATTAAAAAAAAAACAAAGTTTATAAAATCATGTATACTAAGTACCTAAAAAATTGGTGGCCGATATGATGCTCAGAAACATAAAGGGGGATTATCAATGTCGTGTGATAAAATTATCTCCGTACTTCATCACTTGTGGCCGATAAGGCATTTGACCATCCTAAGCGACAAAAATATCATTACAAGTAATTGCACCACATATATTACATCAATTCTGAACACTTGAAAAATTGAAATCCAATTATTAGGTAAGAATTTTTATGTGAATAAGACAAGATCGTTTAACAACTTTTGCCACCTTCCTAATCTTCTCATGCCAAGGCTTTAGCCTAGCACTTGTTCTTTTCATGTGTGTGCATGTCTCGTTTTTAAGCCCTTACCTTGTGAAAATTAGGATCACCCACATCTAATTGCATACTAATATGGCCCCCACTACTAGAAGCATCGGACCTACAACCTAGTACAATGGCCTCGACTTTGAAGAACAAATCAGTAGTAGTAGCATCCACCAACTCATATGCGTCGTCATACTCTGACGACAGGGCTGCTAGTTTTACAATTCTAGGACAAAGATGCCTATACAGTGCCGATGTAACCAACTTAGGATCCATATCATCCCCTATAACTTTGCTTTCACTAGATGAACAAATTTTTGCATCTTGTTTCCATCGGCTTAATATGTATCTCTCGGGAATTTCCATGATATTCATTTGTTAGAATACTCTAATTGCATGACTGCATAAAATTCCAAAGCTTTCGAATTTTCGATAGCTACAATGAATTTCTTTGCATGATTTGCCTCCTAACTCATCAAATTTCACATCACATATCACAACATACTCTCTGTCCTCCCCATACTTCTCAACCACATACCTAATTTCCTCTTCGAATTCATGGCATCTTCGTAGTTGACAAGCAAGGGCAGCATCAAACTGGTCATGGAACAATTCAAACACGGGAGGGGTGTGCAACTTCGTAGTCTGGATTAACATGGGGCAACTATTGAATTCTATTCTCGGCAACTTTTGTCTTGAGTCATATGTGGATTTTTTTTCATTGTACCTTGTGTCTACAACAAGTCTAGAGAAATGGGTAAAGAATTGTTCAATGTTGAGCTCAGATTTTAAGTATCACTTTAATTTTGAATTCAAGCTCTTACTAAGTTGAGTGCTTCTTATTCCAGCAGTATATGACCACTTTAAGTATATATGAGCTCACTTTTCTCTAAAACTCCATGTTTTCTCCATCCAAGTATTATCCTTCAAGTCGTATTTAGTAAGCAAAGAATCCCAAGCTTCAACTAACTCATTTTCATTTTTATAGTAAAAAATGCAAGTTTAAAATCACTGTCAAATCTTGATTCACCCTTGAGCAAGTTTCTTAAATGCTTCAAAGCATTTTGCATGAGATGAAAAGTACACAATCCATGACTAACATCGGTCATGATTTCAGTGACCACCTTAGCTATTGCGTGATCTTGGTCCGTGAAAAGGGTAATTGGCCTTTTTTTGGACATTGCATTTAAGAAGGTTTCATATAACCACTTGAAGGATTCATAACTTTCATCATATACTAATGCTGCACCAAAAATCACGGTCATTCGAAAATGGTTAAAGCTAGTAAAAACGGCCAAAGATCGATCATCTTTATTTGTCCGAAATGTCGTGTCAAATGAAATTGAATCCCCAAATATTCCATAATCTGTAATCATTTGATAGTTAGCCCGAAACATATTAGTTATCATCTCATTAATATCCAATTGAGTTGCATAAAAAAAAAGTATGGATTATCAATAATTGTTGATGACAATACCTCAACAAAGCCCTGCTTTGCCATATTGTGAGTTTCTTTGTCTTTTAGCTCACAAATAACTTTTTTGATCCCCTAGAGTGAACCCTATAAATTCCCTCCCTCTTGCTTGGACACTGATGAGATCTTGTGATGCCTTGAATGACAAACCAGTAATATCAGCTATCTTAACATTTATACCTTGAGCTTCACAAAATTTTCTTTGAGATGCCATCATATGAGTGCATTCGGGAATATGCAAAGGGTGATTGTGAGTGTCATCAAACTTTTGCACAATCCACGTCAATGCTTCACGTTCAAATGATATGTACAAAAGTGCACTACATTTAGCTCTCGTCTCTTGCCGAGGTTGTGTTACTATTTGGACTCGTTTATTCTTTTCTCCTTCCGTAGAACAAACAAACTTTTGATTGATCATAAGACCATCTTTCTTGCTTTTTGTATGATAATCTCTTCGAATGCTAAAATCCGTAATTCTTCCATATTCATTGTAGAATCGAAAGCCAACTTCCTCTGACTCAAATCTCTTTCCTAAACATGGTGCGCATTTTTTTAGCAACCCACCATCATCTTGCTTTGACCCCTCAAGTCCATCGTCAATCATTATAGCACTAACCAGCAAGAAGATCTGAAATGAAGAAAAATAATGCAGAATATGAACACTTGAAGAAAAAAATTAAATGATACCAATGTTCATCTTACATTCTACTTCTAAGAATAACAATATTACTAAAAACAAATGATGATTAAAAAAAGGATTCAATTTGTGTCCTAAGCCCATTCCAGTGCCCGAATCTCAATAGAAACTAGATATGTGTATATATATACACATATACATATATGTATATATATGCACACACATATATATACAGAGAAATCCAAAAATATATTTATGCATATATAATCATATAAACCTGGTACAGTAATAGATCAGAGGAGAAGAGGTGGATTAGAAAAGTAGGAGGAGCTTTAATGGCTAGGATAGCAGGAGTGGGTGTGGCTAGATTGGAAAACCTCTATGGAGGAGATACTCTGTTTTCTTTTTCCGCGCTTCTTCTCTTGGCGCTTCTTTTCCTGTGATGGAAGTTTGATGGGTTTAGTTTAGTTGATTGGTGGCCTAGTGAAACTACACCATTTTAAAGGACAACCAGCAAAACACACACCCCGAACCCAATTGGGCCAAGTGTGGAGAGTACTAGTTTTGGCCAACAGTAACGAAATTTTTTTGTGAAGCTTTCGAGAGAAATTTAATGAAAAGTTAGAGTATCCAAGTTTAAAGAGGTAGGAGAGAGGAGGTTAACATTGAATAAGTAATTAAATTTTTACCTATTTACTTCCAACCTAATTCTCAAATACTCGCGTCAAAAGCTAAAATTTGAAGGCAAAATTTAGGTATAAACTTACATTGTGCTTACTTACACTTGTTCTTGAGAGAACTTAAGGTAATTTATGTAGTAATTAATACTGCTTATAGATTTTTCATCATCTTTTATCTTGAAAACAGATATGAGCAAGTCTCCCATCCTAACCCAGAGTGGCATGCACATTTTCATGTAAGCGCACGCCACTCTCGAGATGATATATGCAACATGTAGATGACATGGTTGCATGTTGAGTTGTTCAACATAGTTCATAGCATGGTTGCATATTGAGTTGTGTTAGCACTTGTTTAGCATGCATCGTACTCTTGTATGCTCAATTTGAGCAAATGTTTTTGTTACTCACGTATATAGAGGAGAGTTTGCTTTGTTTTCATTTTAGTTTTGAATTCCATTGTTGAAAGTTGTTGGAGACTAGCAACCCTCAAGTTGGTAGTGTGTGGAGCGCATAATGTTACATATCTAACGACTCAACATGGCCATTTTGACATTAGTGCAAGAATTTATTCCAAGTTTATATTTAATATTGCACGTACTATTTATAGGTTAAATGGGTTTACAGAGTACTTGAGAGTCAAAGTGAAGCCCAAATGTCCTCATGAAGTCTCAAAGCCTGGAGGCAAGTGTTGAGGCCGTAATACACATCGTATAATGGCCCAACATGTTCCCATTAGGTGTCCGTGCGATGTTTAAACGTCAATTTTATCAAATAATGCACGGCGGTTAGTGTTTGTCCAATTTCAGGTTTTATATGGAGAAAAATGTGTCTTAGCGATGAAAAAGTAGAATTCAAATGCTCGGGGAAGCTCCCGACACACAAGGAAGGAGGAAAGTGCGATTGAAAGGAGCATCGAAGCCGAAGGCATGGCGAAACGCGCAAACAACTCACTTCGGTGACTAGTCAAGAAGGTTACCAAAATAATTCCAGAAGGTCTC
>JABCMJ010040154.1:0-12075 GCA_014822125.1 Arbutus unedo | reverse complement strand
AGTTGCCTCTTTCCTTGATTTTCTTGTCTTTTTCCACATTTTCTTCGAGCTTTTCATCCCTCTCGGCCTCGGCACGTCTTCCAATCATGCTTCCATCCTTCCTCGGGTGTCGGGACTTCCTCCGAACTTTTGGATTTCACCGTTTCGTCGGTTTAATCACCTCTTTTAACAAGGAAAATCTGAAACTAAACAAAAGCTACCAAACGTGCATTATCCGATAAAATTGATATTTAAGTATCGCACGTATGCTAAATATGACCTGTTGAACCGATATACGAGGTGTATTACGGTATCAACAGTGATTAACTAATTTGTGAGACCCCGACCCAAAATTGGGTAATTAAGGAAAAATCGAGAGTAATTTGATTAATTCAACACTAATTTGATTTTTAATTGGAAATCGGGAAATAGTCACGGTTTTTATTTTTATTCGTGTTCGAAACCCTAGGGTTGGATCAGACTATAAGTGGGCGAGGCAAGTTTTACGGGGTGTTGTAACATTAGGGAGGTGGACCGAGTGACATGTGATAATTTTTCTATTGAAACAGTAGATATGCTTCGCGTCTAATATTTGCATATGTGAATTCCCTCCAACGTTGACACCCACCAGCTTGTGCCACCACCTGCTTAAGGCTTTGGCCTACTTAAACCCACGAAGCTCCTCAATTTTATTTCGTACACCAAACTTTTGAGAGCTAGAGAGGGAGGAGCTGCTTCTTCAACCTTCCACTACTTCTTCAACTGTTCTTCAACCAGTTCATCAACTGGGTTTTTCGCAGTGACCTTCTAAGTCACTTAGGTAAGAAATTATTTGCTAATTCTTCGATTTTAGGACTAAGGTAGACCTAATTTGATCCTATTTGTTAAATATTAGAAGGTATTTGAGGTTAGAGCAAGAAACCATAAGAAACGATGACCTGAAACCCATTCTGCGACACATTCGGTCACGGATTCGGATTTTCGAATCCCTAGCAGGATTGGCTACCAGACTAGACAATTTTGACCTAGAACTTGATTTTGAGCCCCAGAATGCTACGGACCTCTGATTGACCCCAAATTTGGTACGAATGTACCTTGATATGTTATATTTCATTCCCAATTGGAGCCAACTTGTTTGGATGTCTAGAATTCCTTAAATCAAAATTTCCGTAGAAAGTATCCATTCTGGACCAGTTTTGTACTAATGGATTTTTCACCTACTTAAAGGCCAATGGAAGCTTTGTGGTCTTCATAGAATATGTTCCTAACATCCTAAGCTAGTGTTTTGTTAAATTTGGTGAACTTTGAACGTGAAATGGTTGGAATTTCACACTAATTTTCTTTTAGGTAAATTTTAGGAAAGCTATCTAATTTTGTACTTTGATAATTAGGGACTTGGGAACCTCCATTTTGACTCCGTAACCACTGAACCTATGTACATTCACTTGAGGACATTGATAGGCCTGGTGTGATCTGTGCATTCCATATCTTGAGGTGGGTTGGGCATGAAACGTCAACGCCGAAGTATTAGAAATTAGGAATAAGTTGGTAAATACTTACATTCCTTATTATAAGAATCAATCATGACATCGAAATCGATGCAAATCATTGGACTACGTAATGCAACATGAGGTGAGTCTTGCTATGCTTGTCCTACTTATATGTTTAAAAACGTGACCGAGCATGTGAATTTACTAAATCTTGTTAATGGTTGTTTATATTGAAACCATGCTTTTATACATGACACATGAATGATTAGCATGTGATACTATGTTATAAATTGATGACCTCATTAAAGATGATTATGTATTGACATCACATGGAACACGGTAATTTCTTGACCGCTAGGGGTGTGACAAGTAGTGGTTTGAGATAAGACTGGGTCCCACGGCCAGGTGGCATCAGATGACGTCATGCCAATTCTGAATTGTTATGCAAGGGTCGCTGCCTTTATCAGTTTTGGCATATACACCATTGGTCAGATGCTGATAACCCACGGGTTATGAAAACTACGAATTGTTTATGTCACGTCCTCGGCTACGACCCATGGATCAATTTACGAACGTTGTTGACATGCTAATGAAATATTTATAATGAGATTAAGTCATGGCAAACCTGTAAGACTTGTATATCTTGATTCATACTAGCGTTATGCTAATGATGTTGTTAAACAACATATCAGGTAACGAGACAGGAGGCATTAGGGCTTATGGAAGCTCAAGCATGATTGTGTGACCTTTTGCTCTAAGAAGCTGAGATGTACTGAATAAGTTGGTAACTATAATGTTATATGTGAGATAGGTCATGTTAGGGCCAATAACATATTGTATATTATAACATTGTGGGTTTTAGTGATATTAGTACTGTGCATGTCCTTAGGTTTGTTAGTTGGATTATTTTATATATTTCTGCGCACTCTGAGAATCTTTTAAGATTATGAATGAATGACAGGTAAAAATTTCAAAACTCGTTTAATGAGAGGCCTTAGTAAGTTGGATTCATTGGCCGGTCATTGATCATCCCTATATCGGGATGGGTTGTGACATAATTGTAGGCTCAACTACTTAAAGCTATCAATTGATCCGGATTTGAGCTGCCCAAACCAAATCAAGGTGGGTCCCCTTAGCATGGTAGGGAACGCTCGACACATGATCTTGTCTAGGGTTGCGTGTATCGTCATGAAAGATTTGTAAGTTTTCTAGGTGGTCTAGCAGGTTTCCTGACTCGTCAAATAGGTTGATCTACGACGGTTAAACCTACTGCTATGTATGGGAAGAGTACCGTGCATATCCCTATCTCTGCTTCTCTCGAGCCGATTGTCCAATTTTCCCGCAACGTCAAAACAATTTATAGTTCCAGTCCACACCACATTTTGAAAGAATAGATGGCGTCCTGAACTTAGGGTGGAGTGCTTGGGCCATCACTACCTCTGTGAAGGACAAGTTTGAGTTGGGCATAGGCCCATCACCACCTCCTGGTCCCCTCTATTATATTTTCCTCATCACCCCTTCCAATTTCTCCCTCACCTTCATGATCTCTGCCCCTTGTATCGTCTATTCTTTTGTTCGGGCCATGCCTCCGACCTTCCGCCGGACATCTTCCCCGTCCTCGCCAAGGTGGCTATTTACTTTTTCTTCTACCTGGTCTCCGTCACTATGGCCTTCAGGCTCTTCCCGAGGCTCCTTCAGCCGTGGGGGGGGGGGGGGGGACCTCTTATGCGTAATTGCTGCACAATGGCTTCATTTTGCTCCACCAACATTGCCACGGGTTGAGTAAGATTATGCACCTATGCTTCTAATAGTTTTCTATTTTGCGAAGCATTGACTCCCCGTCTCCTCCCTCCCTGCGTTGATATGGTAGTCACCATTGTCTCTCATTGATAAGTTAAATTTATATAAGTGAGAAAGTCATTTCCACAAATGGGCCAAACTGATGGTACCAAAAATTGACAACTTGCTCTTAAATTTTCGCTTTAGTTCCTACACACAAGTTCGGTGGCCGAGGGGTGATTGTCCAGGCAAGGACACTCCAACGATTAAATTAGCCAACATCGAAAAAATGGATAGGTGTGTATGGATTGTAAATATGAAAACGTACCTCATCTCGTGATTGGGAATATGTTTTGATAGCTTGAGGAATGGATCAATCGCAGGCGGGTAGACTGTCACCAATGGCGTCTACATTCTATCTTGGGAGGGTTACCTTGCTAATCTCGACCGCTATCTTGGGAATGTTGAGCAATCAGTGAAACCATCTTCGAGATCGTCCAAGCAGTCAATGGTTGTCTTTGCAGAATGTCTCCTTCTTGTAGATAGGGCAAGATGCTCGCATCCGAGCTTGCAATGCTGACCGAGGAAAAAGTACGCGCGACTGGCTTTGTGCACACTTGACAGGTCAATCACTCCTCTTCCTGGGTGATTCTGGTTGATCTGAAGAGTGTGTTTGATGCTGATTGGTGTAAGGCCAAACCTGGCTAATGAACATATATGTGCATATGTGCACGTGCGCACGAGCACGCACGTGTGTCTATATGTGTGTGTGTGTGTGAAAAGACGAATTATTATCATTGTAAACCTAGATCGCCTCAAACAAATTAGTAATTGAGGGCATAAATTATGTTGGCACCAACAGAAAATGACTTTGAAAATAAAAATTTGAAAGGATGTGTAGAAATGAGGAGTGGGGAGGATCCACACACAACGCATTGGCGTGCTTTGAATTTGATTTTGTTCATCATCGGATGAACATTACCTTTACTCTTATTGATTGAGAAAAAATGACTCAATTTCATCCTTATCAAAAAGTATATTGCACAATTGAGACCTGCACGCTCTCAACCAATAAGAATAAATATAACGTTCACTCTCTTTAAAAGAGGATGAACAAAATTATAATCTCCCGCTTTGAAGTGCATTATGTTGTTCCTTAAAAAAAATAGGTGCCTTATGTTTTTCTAACTAATACGAAAATAAATGCCTTATACTATTTGCCGCTCTACGAGCCCATCCCCCAAAATAATAACAATAAGATTGGGGGAGAAAAAGAATAATGTGACGGGCAGACACAACAAAAAGAGGCCTTACCCACCGCCATAGATTGAACTATTCTGGAACTACTAATTATAATTATATTTGTCCTCGTCCATTCTAGGACTAACAGCGTAGGCCAATTTCATTTATAAAGGCTAATTAATAATATTGACCCCTAGCAACATATAAAACTCCAAAACATATTTCAATCGAGTAATTATTCAATCTTATCATGTGATATTTTTACGTAACACTCGCAGCAAATTATATAATGGTAAGTTTTTCAAGTGTTATATCATCACATTAACATGTCTTCATTGAATTGTTAAGAAATAAAAAATAAGTCACATATTGTATTCAAGGGTTCCTTAATTAAAAACATCACGTTAATATTATTACAGAAAAAGTACTATGTGCAGAGAAAAACCCATGATTGGATGTTTGAGAGGATAAATATATTCTTTTTAGAAAAGAAAATGGGTCAAATATAATTTGGAGAGACTGAAATATTTTTTTTATAATTTTTAAAATTTACATCTAAATTTTAATTTGTTTTTATAAATGTTTAAAAAAACCCAGACCTCTCCGAGTAGTTCCGGTCCGCCGCTCACTAGATGATACTCCCGAAATAATCCAATTATTACTCATTTCAACGACACTTTTAATAGCGGGATAAATCAGACACTCCATAAAAAGGGCTTCCAGTCCTCCGTTTTTCCTCATCTCTGTCTCTCTTTCTCTCGCTCGCTCTCCCGCCCGCGGGTAATGCACCAGAAGCTAGTTAGAAAAGAGTCATCTTTTATTCTTGTCGTTCCTTTTCCTAGTGAGGGTAATAGAAATCTCCTAAAACATAAGCTGATCCTGTTTTGTGCAGAGAAATGGCTTCTTACATTTGGACCCTATCTCTTGGTCTCTTGTTTCTGGTCTCTGGAGCAATGGGTGCTGCACCCAGGAAGCCCGTTGATGTCCCCTTCGGTAGAAACTATGTTCCCACATGGGCTTTCGATCACATTAAGTACTTCAATGGAGAATCTGAGATTCAGCTATCCTTGGATAACTACACTGGTAAGAACAAACCCTGGTACCAGTAGTTTTCCCCTTTTTACAGCCATACATAGCTACTCATTTCTTTCAGATTTGAAAACATTTTTTTTTAAATTTTTAAAAATGTACTTTTGGTGTTGAATCTTGAGGAAAGGTACTGGGTTTCAGTCAAAGGGATCTTACTTATTCGGCCACTTCAGTATGCAAATAAAGATGGTTCCTGGAGATTCTGCTGGGACAGTGACTGCTTTCTATGTATGCCCCAATCTCAACTCACACTTAATTTTTTTTTTAATTTTCCTGAGCCAAAGTGGTTGTATAGTGAGATTTATGGTGAGATTCAATCACTATTGTTGTATTCATATATAAATCTTGAGAAAGAAGAAGGCAAATGTGCTTATTAAATTATGTTTTTTGGTGGGTGTGGGGGTGAATCAGCTATCTTCACAAAACTCGGAGCATGATGAAATAGACTTTGAGTTCTTGGGGAACAGGAGCGGACAGCCATACATATTACAGACAAATGTGTTCACAGGAGGGGCGGGGAATAGAGAGCAGAGGATTTACCTCTGGTTCGACCCAACCAAACAGTACCACATCTACTCTGTTTTGTGGAATCTCTATCAGATTGTGTAAGCCTTTTTTTTTCCTCAACCCTCTTTTTCAAATCCTTTCACTTGCACAATCTTTATCATGTGGTATATAGATATGTAAAATTGAAGACATACATCTCGATTGGATCAACTGTTTGTTGGGCATTTCTGGAGCTTAACGTATTGCGTAGATCTAGTAGAACTCCAATTCTGACAATATTACTTTTGTTTATCAATTTCTTGACTAGTAAAGTGAAGAATTTATATGTTGGTGGCCCAAATCCAACCTATGTGAACAAAGGCTATTAATTCCCTTTCTAAAGAGTTGAATTCTTCGCAACTGCATTATACCTAAATGCATTCATTGTTATTTTAATACAACTGCAAAATTGTTGAATAACGAGGTGTTGTGTAAAATTAAAAACGATTTAGGCTTTGTTTATTTCTGACCGTATAAATAAGTGAAAAAAGTATCATTTCTGAGAAATTATTCATGTAAAATTCTAGGAACAAATCTTATGATCTGGTGCCTAGAATTGTCCGTTATTTTAAAGGATCTCGAGCGGCTCAGGACACATTTGTATAGAAATTGTGTGTAGAATTGTTGATTATTGATATGAAATTAAATGTACGTAGAAATATTTCAGATTCTTCGTGGACGATGTCCCAATAAGGGTGTTCAAGAACAGCAAGGATTTGGGAGTGAGGTTTCCATTCAACCAGCCGATGAAGATATACTCAAGCCTTTGGAATGCCGACGACTGGGCGACGAGGGGGGGATTGGAGAAGACGGATTGGTCCAAGGCCCCGTTCGTGGCATCGTACAAGAGCTTCGCCGTAGACGGGTGTGAGGCGTCGGTGGAGGCCAAGTTCTGCGCCACCCAGGGGACGCGGTGGTGGGACCAGAAAGAATTCCAGGATCTTGATTCTCTTCAGTACCGGAGGCTCCGATGGGTCCGCCAAATCCACACCATCTACAACTACTGCACTGATAGGAAGCGATTCCCCACAATGTCCCCTGAATGCAAGAGAGACCGTGACGTCTAATTGGACTACTTTTTATTTACTACTATTCCTTCCGTCTCATAATTTTATTACTTTATTATATAAAAAAGAAGATTTTATGCTTGATTTTCTTGCAGTAATTTAAAGGATTGATTGAAATCTTTAAATGATGCAAAGAATGCAGAAAATATTTTAAATTGAAATTATGAAACAGATGGGAGTATTACTATTACTTATTAATGTTGCATCTATACGTATTTATGAATATGGAAATACCAACCAGTCAAAACCATCCAGAAATAGGCGGCATTAAGTTATGGTTGAAGAGAGGCATCTGGGAGAATAATGGATGGATGGTGGGATTTCTGTTCCATTGTTGTTTATGATTTGTTCATTACTATCCCCACCAGTTTGTCATAACTTATTCGTGGTGATGATCTTTCTGCTGTTGTTTTCGAGGTGCCATTTTCATTACATTTGTAAGCCCGAGATGAGTATTAAGACTGTAGTATATTGTTAAAGTATGATCCGACAGATCTCAGACTGTTTATGCAAAACAAGTTTCAAAGAAGACAGGAGGTGTCGACAATCGAGTTAGTCTGCAGTGTATTGTTTTGTATTCGAGAATAAAATATGTATTTTTTTTAATTGATAATCAATGACCTATTTATAACTAGGTAAAAAACTGATTTCCTAAGTTACTAAAAATAATCGTATACGCAATTATCAAATACCAGTCATAAGTCTTGTGGTGACCAAAAAAGG
Organism: Arbutus unedo; assembly: GCA_014822125.1. Taxonomy (NCBI): domain Eukaryota; kingdom Viridiplantae; phylum Streptophyta; class Magnoliopsida; order Ericales; family Ericaceae; genus Arbutus; species Arbutus unedo. The sequence goes on along the minus strand of JABCMJ010040154.1, from coordinate 4,160 downwards.
AAATTAAGAATGTTTTTGTCCCAATGAAATAATATTTGTTTTGACCCAACATTGACTGAATAAAAGATGTGGGGGTGATGTAGCAAAGTGTGTGTTTTGAATGAGTCTAACATAAGGACAATTTTAAATCTTATTTGTATTATAGGTATTTTCTCATTAAACAAACGAATTGAGTAAAACACTCGATTTTTATTAATCAATTAACAATTACTTAGTCTTTATACTTACAAAACAGTTTATAGGACGTAGAACTCTATATCAATTAAGAAATGAAATAATAAAAAATTTAAACGTGCTAATCTAGTATAAATAAACGGAATTAGGAAAATTATCAAAAACAAAAAATTCATATTTGACTAGAAAATCAAATACTAAAAAAAAAAAAATATAAGGTTGTCAAATCACACGACGACTAAAACGGAAATTCTTACTAAAAGTTATAAGAAAATAACTATTTCCTAAAACGATAAATTTGTTGATTCGGAGACCTAAACGAAGGAATTAGACCGAAAATCACTGGGGAGCCTTGATCAGAACGATGTTTCACTTTAAACATATGACCCACGGGTCAATCTGCTACCGATCTGTTTGGCTCGTGACCAATTCAAGTGTTCTAAGAATGTAGTCGCGATCCGCTCGGCATCAACCTCCCCAGCTTGAAAGACTTTGTGCCTCAAAGTGGAGTCATACGAGTTATCCCCTAAAGATGGAATCAAATGCTTGACATTGAAGACATTGATAGTGCTCACATGACTCGGCAACTTCAGTTGATAGGCATCGGGGTTAATCTTTCGCAATAATCTCCATGGGCCCAATCTTATGGATAACAAGCTTGTCCCGGAACGGAGTCAACCCATCTGTTAGCTCATTTGGAACCATATCACCGAATTCCTTCATAAGAGGCTATACGGCTTTTGGGATCGTACCGCCCTTTAAAACCTTGTCTGTCTCCATACTAATCAGTACGAACATAATCCCAGATTCAACAAACTCCTCTTCCATCTCTACCTGTGCTAAAAGATTGGCAACCTCCCCCACCTTGTGGTTTGGCTACGGTAAAATGTTAATCTTTGTGCCACCAAGTATTAAGTTGTAAGTACTGGTGTGGTTAACTTTTCGGTCATATTGTTAGGGTCTCTCTAACAGAAGATGGCAAGCATCTATAGCAACAATGTCACACAAAATCTTAACATTATATTTTGCACCAATTGAGAAAGACATCAAGCAATATTTTGAAACTTTTACCTCATTATCCTTTTTCAGTCAAGTCGACTTGTAAAGACCGGGGTGTGGCTCTGTCATCAAATTCAATTTTTGTACTACTTCCTTAAAAGTCACGTTCTCGCAACTCCCCGAATCAATCACAAAGTGACAAATTTTGCCCCCTCAATGGTGTAGGTTGACTCGAACATATTGTTGCGGAGCCAAGACTTCCCATCAGTGCCTTGACGAGCATAACAAGCTCTACGAACTACCAGCAACGGACCCTGATCCCTAACCACATCCTCCTCGTCAATAACTTGTTCGTCGATACCGTCGTATACGGGTTTTTGGTCACACCCCGCTATCTCCACCTTGTAGTCTTTTGTATCTAGGAGCAAGGTCATTCCATGACGATTGGCCTTCTAGCAATCAATAATATAGTGTCCAGGCTCGCCGCACTTAAAGTAGTTAAAGTCAAAAGATGATGGTTTGAGCACTACAATTGTAACATGTAGATACCCCCTTGTGCGGTTTGTTAGAATAGTAGTCGCTAGTGTCTGAACGGTACTATTCTAGCTAGTCGCTGTTGGCCTCCTTTTGAATTGACGCTATAGCGTTATGACTCTCTAGTGGGCATCTGAAACTGAGAATAGGTCATACATGACTAACTCATCCTTAACCTGCCCGCCAACAAATCAAGAAATTTGTTATTCTTCCATCTCTATAAGGTCAATCCTGACCACGAGTTGGTAAAACTCGTTGGGGTAATCATCAACTGTACGTGTGCCTTGCTGGAGATTTTACAGTTGCTGGTACATCAGCAGCAAATAATTATGAGGCAGGAACGCGGCGCACATCTTTTTCTTCAACTTATCCCAATCTCTGATTTTCTCTTTGCCCTGTCTCTGCCTGGTAATCTTGAGTTGCTACCACCAAGAGAAGGCCATTTCCCAAATCCTAGTAGCCACTAGAGTTACCCATATGTCCTCAGGACCATCTTTGAATTCTAGAATCTCTTCGATTGCGTTAAACCAATCAAAAAACTCTTCTGGGGTCAGACCTCCTTGAAATTCAGGCAAATCAATTTTCAAGCCTGACTCCCAATAACAAGAATCGTTGTTGCTAACCACGATATCTTGAGCCCGTCTCCTTAGCCGACGAACTTCGATAAAAGGATTAGAGCCATCAACATCTGAACCGTCAAACTCCTCCTGAGCGGTAGGGTTGTGCGGTGCTAGCGTGGTTGACTAGTAACTTTCAAAGGCTCGAAGCGTTGTAAGACAACTCCAAGCATCTACTCCAATCTAATCTAACCTTTCCTTTTCGGGCTTCTTGGTCATCGTCATCGTATTCATAAATTTTGTAAACAGTGGCAATTTTAGATCCTCGTCCTCAACGTCCAACTCCGGCCATAGTTCGGATTGAAACTTAGCTCTGATACCATCTGATGCAGCGAAGCATATGATTTGGAGGATTATAACATGAGAACAATTCCAAACTTTATTTGAACTAGTAGTACTTTCTCCTTAAATAAATGAATTGAATAAAACACTCAATTTTTATTAATCAATTAACAATAATTAGCCCTTAGGCTTACAAAATAATTTATAGAAAAAATTAGTTAAAACTCCAAATTTTGAGTTAATTAACTCATTAAATCTTGCATAATTTGTTTGTTTAGTTAGGATTCACTATTTTAAAAGTATAAGTAATTAATGTCCACTTTTTTAAAAATATTAATAAGTTAAGTCTTCTGGTTGACAAAATTACCTTTATTACAAATTTATTAAATCTCAACAAATTTTAAAGTCCTCATCATCTTTTTGTACATTAGTTTTTTTTAACTTTTTATTTTGTATTTATTTTTTATTGATTATTGATACATTTCGATAAGAAATTTTGAAATAAATTAAAAAAATTATGTTAAAAAATTTAAAAAAATGAAAAATAAGTCAAAACATGATTTGTGCCTTCACGACCTTTTGGTACAGTAATTTTTTTGTAATTTTTTATTTTGCATATATTTTTTTTATTGATTATTGGTTCGTCTCGATAAAAAATTTCAAAAATTTCAAAAAAAATTACGTTTAAATTTTTTTAAAAATTATGAAAAAAAGTTAAAACATGATTTGTACCTTCACGACTTTTTGGTGCACAATTTTTTTTGACTTTTCATTTTGCATCTATTTTTCAAAATTGATTATTGATTCATCTCCATAAAAAAATGTCAAAAAACTTATAAAAATCATGTTTAGAAATTAAAAAAATGGAAAAATGTCAAAACATGATTTGTGTCCTCATAGCCTTTTGGTACACTAATTTTTTATATTTTTATTTTTTATTGATTATTGATTTGATTCGATAAGAAATTTCAAAAAATTAAAAAACTATGCTAAGATTTTTAAAAAAAATGAAAAATATGAAAAATAAGTTAAAATACGATTTGCGCCATCACTACTTATGTATCTCTGCATAATATACAATAATGAACAAATAATGTTATCTATTGTAAATTGTCCTATATATTTGTACACAACATATCAACAGATAATGTTATCTGTTATAGTTTTATCTATGTATCTCTACATGATAGTGAAAACACAATAATAAATCAAAATAGATAAAATTATCTGTTGTAATTTATTTTTTGTATCTCTGCATAAGATAACATCAGATAAAGTTATCTGTTTTAATTTGTACTCTATATTTTGACATAATATAAAAATAGATAATGTTATTTGTTGTAAGCTGACTTATGTATTTATGGATAACATATCAACAGATAACGTTATTTGTTGTAATTGCATTTATTTATCTTTGCATGATAGTGAAAATATAATAATAAATCAAAACAAATAGTCCATGTTTGGTAACCATTCCTATTTTCTGTTTTCTGTTTTTATTTTCTGAGTTTTCTGTTTTTTGAAAAAAAAACATGTTTGGTTGATATTTTACTT
>JABCMJ010040146.1:0-10172 GCA_014822125.1 Arbutus unedo | reverse complement strand
TCGGTGGTGACTCTTCCTCTGTCGTGATGCTCCACGCACGTACCCATTTCTATTTGGGAAGACGTGACACAGTAATTTTTTTATTATTAAACGAATCAGACATTAATTTTGCGTTCCAATCACCCTCATATGCAATAAAATTAAACTTTATCTTAATTATTGCAAATCTAAGTTGTACTTTGTGTAATGATTTACGAATTTACAAGATGTAATTATTGCAAATTTCTCATTTCTATATTTTTGACATTCAATTTAAATTTTTGTCATCATATTGTAGTGTTATTTATGAATTTTTTTAAAATTTATTCTAAATAAGTAATTTTTTCCTATGAAATTTTTAAATTTATTGCTGCTTTTTTTAACTAGTTTTTTTATATGTTGGGTTCACATGTTTAGATATACCGAGAGAAAAAGAAAATCCTATTGCATTAGCTTTGCACGTAATTTCAGTCACTTTGTTTTGTACAATAATATATTCGTAAGTCAGATTTGTCTCCAGTTTCTTTAATTATGGGCGGTTTGATTTCATTTACTTAATCATGAATATGAAGTCAATGGCATTTGTTTATTTGTGATGACATACGTATACATGTATGTATCTATTGGAAAGGACCATGAGTATCAGAAGAGGCAACATTATTTTGAAGCTATATATAAATATATAAACTTGGAGTCGGTTTTATGGATTAATATTTTTTTAGATTAATATTTTAAACTCTTTATTCCTGATTAAATTTTAATGATTTGAATTATTTAATGTGTTTAAAATCAAGTCATTTCCGGTAATATTTTAAACTAATTTTTCACGGGTACTTTTAAAAATATGTTTTAAACACATTGAACAATTCAGATTATTAAAATTGAATTAAGAATAAAAAAATTTAATATTAATTTAATATTAATCTAGGAAAGTATTAGCACATATAACCTTAAATGTAGATTCTTGTGATCATAAGTTGATATAATATTGGTTTTTAACAACTTTCAAGATGTCAGCATTAATTGATTAATCTACAGCACCTATATAAACAATTGACCATTAATTGTCCACAGAATTTATACACCTTGCTTCAATTTGTAAGAAGGAAAGGCTTGAACCCGAAAGGTTAATTCAGCGGAAGGAGAGTCGAGGATGATTAAAGAACTTGTTGTCCAAAAGTTATGAAATTAAATTTTATCAGAATTAATTACTATGAGCCACTGAATATTTGTTTAGTCGATAACTTCAAAACCTCGAGATTCCTCGGCTGTAAAAAAAAAAAAGACGTGTTTTTTTTAATAACTAGTTTGTTCCAATGGTCCACCAGGGTAAGGCAACTAGACTAAAAGTTTTAAACAAATATTTTTTTTATTACAATTGAGTGTTTATATTAATTTATTTGCACTTCGATTAATTTTGAAGTTTTTAAAATTAATAATTGGTCAAATCTTTAGGTCTCGTTTGATTGTAGACTAAAATATTAAGGATTATCCGTCCTAAATCATTATTGCCCTATACTAATTTAGTCATAAATCCTACATAATTCTCTGTTTGATTCGCACAAGATTAATATTGAGATATATATCTCATACTTAGACCAATCTCATGTTTGGTTCTCTCACTAAATTTTGAGATTAGTTTTAGATCTTTCTCAATCATTTTTTGTTATTGTTTGTTTATAAGTTTACATACAACTTAAAATCAAACAATTTTCCAGGCTAAAAAAATGCTAGAGAAAAAAGTAATGAATGAAAAAGCATAATAAAGTAAAAAAAAAAGAATTATTATTCATAATCTGGCATGGAAGGTCATTACAACATATACCAAATTGATTCCAAAAAATTACACAATCGGAGAATGTTAAAGATTGTCATTGTTTGGTTTGATTTTTTAGTTAAATTAATCTAGTTCGGTTTAATTTAGTACTGCATTAAAAAAAATCGATTCAATTTCAGTTTTTTACCCTACAAATCATACTGGAATTAAAAAAAACCATCAATTTTTTTGTAATTTTTTCTTGTAATAGGAATCTTTTTGTACTTTTTTGTACAATGCATTTTTTTTGGTAAAATGTATTTTTATAATTTTTATTTTTTTGATTTTTGATAAATGTGTTAGTTTGATATTGGGCTTGGCTTGTTGGTATTGAAATAATTATTGTGAATTGAAAAATTAATTTGTTTTTACATTTGGTTTGATTTAACCAAATTAGAAATCGGGCCAAATCAAACCAAAGACGAAGAAATTAAAATTTTTTATTCCGTCTGAGTTTTTTCTCTGGTCGGAACCATGCCACATCTTTTACACTCTTGAGAGAGAGAGAGAGAGAGAGAGAGAGAGAGAGGGGGGGGGGAGTGGGATGTGAACAGAAAAAATACTGTTTTAAATTTTTTTTTATTTTAGTGACAATTTTGTAATTAACTGTCCTTATTTTTTTATCTTAAATTAATAGTTTCACCTCTTATGGAATAATATAATATCCAGGATTATAATAGTCTCATATTATTAATCCCAGACCATAAAATGGGAATCAAATAAAAAAAAAAAAGAATTAGGCACCTTTAGTCCAATTTCAGACGCTTAGTTTCTGAATTAAAAGAGGCTTGTATCTTAAAAATTAATAGCGGGTGATTTTTTTTTTGTCAATAAACGTTTCTCTGTCTTTCAATACTCAAAGTTAAAAATGTATTTTTATCAAAATTTCACAAGGTATCCTTGCATTTTGTGTGAAGAAGTTTATTAGGACTTACCAAATCAAAGGGCATGTATTGTGCAATAAAATTAAAGAATAAAAGATTTTTTTTAACAAAATGAAGTGACTAATATAGATCATTTCTTACGTAGACAGATATTTTATGAAGATTGTCCATACTACTTTTGATTTAGGTGACAACATTTATGATTTTAGTATTAAATATTTTTAACAAAATAAATGATTAATAGATCAAATATAACGTACGTACAATGTATTAAATTATTTTGCATCAATCATCGAAATTACAGATTGATTCGTCAACGTCAAATTTTGCCTCTCCAAGTTCTTTTTCGTTTTCTTGAGCTCAACACAAACCATAATCTAATACAATTACATCTACAATATCATTTTCTGTCTCTATAAACTAATTTCTTGTCAATTTTAGTCCTCACTACCTTAGTATAAACAAAATAAATAAATTATCATTTATTAAAGATCAAATGTCAAATGTTACAGGGCCCACCTGTCTCTTGCTTCATAACGTGATCACATGACCATTGCTAGAAACAGAAACCCAAAAAGGAAATGAAGGAATAAAATATTGCTTCGAGGGGAAGGCTTTTTTGTGGGACAGGCGATGGAGACTTTATTAGTACGTTCAGCAGCAAATTAAGCAGCAAATTGCGCAAATTTTAACCTAATTGGTACGTGGGTATGCTCGTAACTCACTTGAGAGTTGAGAATACATACATATATAAATATATGTGTGTATATAATAATACAAATAATTGAAATTGGTGAACTCTAAGAGAGACAAATCAATAAATGGCGCGGCAGGTGTTGTGAGAGGTTGAGTAGACTATACTGTTGAAGAAAAAGTTGGGAAAACAAGAATGCAGATGCAAACCTACAGCTGATGCATACATTTCACCGCACACTCCATCTTCATCCCTAACCTTTCCTGATTTCTTTGACTGTCCTGCAGTGGGGCAATTTAGGTGTGCTTTCCCTAACATATAACCCAACCCAACCCAACCCTTATTTCACTTCCATCACCACTCTCCTTTGCTTCAAATTCCTTCATTAGGTTCTCCGACCTCCTCTCTCTCAACAAAAGTACAGGTACTTAACTCTGTTACATTCTGGTTTTCTAAGCCTCGTTGATGATTTTGGGGTTTGGTTGCGTTTTAGTCATTTTTTGGGTACCCTTTAAAGAAAGGGATCTGGGTTTTGCTTGAAAATCTTGTCCATATCTGGGATTCCACGATCAGGGGCTTAGTGAGCTCTCAATTGATAAACCTTATATGGGTTTCTCTGAATTTTACATTTTGTTGATTTAGAACCCGGAGGGTATTGAAGAATCTGTAATAATCGCGAGCAGTGTGATTTGTTCTTCATAAATGGTTAAATCACCAAAAATGGCAGCAGGAAATGGGTTGTTTTACCCAATTATTGGATTTGCCACTTGTGTTGCCTTCATTTACATGTCATTTGGGGATTTGTGGTCCAGTTACAGTGAAGAACCACAGCTAAGTTTTGTACAGAGGAATGGGACTCACTTTACTTTGGATGGTAGAATCTTCTACATTAATGGGTGGAACTCATACTGGTTAATGGACCATGCTGTGGATGAGTATAGCAGACCCAGGATCAGAGCAATTCTTCGAGCTGGTGCGAAAATGGGTCTCACCGTATGCAGAGCTTGGGCCTTCAATGACGGTGGCTATAACGCCCTTCAGATTTCTCCTGGTCGATACAACGAGCGCGTATTCAAGGTAAAGAGACATCTTCCAACTTCTTTGCTTCAATTTTAGGTCATCTTCTATGAAGATATAAGGTTGTGTTTGGACTTAATAGATTTGCATTGAGAAAATAACATAATATTGGTGGTTGTTATTTGGGAGAATACCTCAAGTTAAGATATGACTCTGTTGTTTCGAAGGTAAATATTAAATTTGGAGCTTTAATAGTTGGTCGGAATAACAAAGTAGACGAGGTTTTGTAATCTTTCATAGTAAGGATTGGAAGTACACACCACTTCTAGTAGAAACTCAATTTTTCTATAGTAGCCAGTTTTTCTATATTTTGAAATTTAACGTATGTGATGATATAACTTACTCAGCTAAATTGACAACAAGAAGCACGGCCTAAAAGTAGCATTATGAATCTCATTTGAATTGGCCATCCCTCAAATTTTACCCTTGAGGCACCGATTCTGTCACATTCATTTTTTCCTTCTTTATTGTCTTTCGAGTTTCCTATGAACAATACCAACTGGTGTGAAAATGTAACATCAGTTTGGTTTGTTTGGACATCGATACAATTTATCCATCGTTCTAGGTTCCTCTATGAATTTGTGAAGGTGTAAAATTTGCAGAACTCTGTTCACCTGGAAGAACAGAAGGGAATTTGAAAAAAACAACACTAACATATGTGTGCTAGTCACATGTATGATTCGTGGATTGCTAAATGTAATCAACTATTACAGATTAAATAAAACTACCCTATTGTTGAGAGTTCTCGGCTTATTCTTTATGGTTCATGCAACGATCCGGATCCTCAACTACCACCAAATTGGCACAAATAACTTTGTTATTTATTTACGTAGTACATGTACAATTTGTCTGACAAGGATACAATAAAACATCATTTCTACTAAATATATAGAATCTTCAAAATGTTAATCTCGCTCTACCCTCGCCTCTAGAGCCAACATGATAAATAAATTCAACCGGGAAGTACAGTATACCAGAAGAATAAAAGTGCTCAAAAATAATGAGACCAACGAAAGATGGTCTTGGCGTCAAAGAACAATATCCATACAATAGGACCTTGTATCCTGCCTCCTCAGCATATGACTAGTGACCGGACACACCCGCCTCACCAAGTCCTCTTTGGCTTATCTGCCTATTGGCCAAGCTATTGGCAAATTCATTTAATCCATATACCAAACAGTTCCACGTATGCTGCCACCATAAATATGATTAACAGATAACTAGACTCCAACATGAATTTAGAGAATTCTATAGATCTCACAACGGTCAAACAGAATACAAGATCCGAATACCAAATGAAAGCCCTGGAGATTAAGAGCATATCATATACAGCACGGTTACCTTTAACGTAATCATAACCATGGCTATCTGAAATTCTAAATTGATCAAACTTATTTCTGCCTCGCAAAATATCCCATGTTTAACCTTCACTCAATATTCCTCTTCTCAGCACTACCCATTGCCTTTTTTCGTAAAATTTTGTCTTGAGTTCCATTATTTCTTTCCCAGTAAGATATTTTGTCAGCTTCTTCTATTTATACCAAACCTAAATGCAAGAGAACCTTGTCTAATCGCTAACTGCTTCCTTAGGAAGTCCGCCGATTGCTGCATGCATACCACACATGAATCCTATCACTAAGCATAGGATATATAAGTAGCTTATTAGGCCTCCACACACACACACACACACTCATTCACGTGGACTAAACCACCAGCCTCGTACTTTTTTTGTTGCCTGGTTATGGTATTTTACAAAATAATGTAGCAGCAGTACACGTAATTATAATACATATCTAAAAACCACTTTAGATGCTTGGTCGGGATATTACAGTTACAGTCATTGCATATGGTCATCCCTTATTATTGGCCCCATTTGGCATTGTTCATGTTAATGACCAAAGAGTATGGCAGGCTTTGGATCATGTCATTGCGGAGGCCAGGCAACACGGAATTCGCCTACTACTTGTCTTAGTTAACAATTTACAAGCATATGGCGGGAAGACACAGTATGTCAAGTGGGCATGGGAAGAAGGCATAGGTTTGAGCTCCTCAAATGATTCTTTCTTCTATGATCCATCTATTCGGATTTATTTCAAGAATCATATCAAGGTACTGTGTATCCTCTATCTCATAAATAGTTCTTTTTTCTGTGTGCGTGTTCTTGTAATTTTTTGTTTCCTTGTTCAGCTTTGCTTTGGGATGTTGCTTGGGAGCCATGATGGATTATCACTTCCTGATTTTGTATCTTGTTTAATAGGCTAAAGAAATTATAAAAATATAGCACGTCAATGAAATCTCGAATCTCTTTTCAAAGTGTAAGTATTAGTTTATGTTTCATGCATGGTGAGGTCAACATTTTTGGAGTATTGAATGACTTTTCTACTCTCACTCGTGCTCCAAATTCTAATAAGCAAAAAAGACATGCCTCCATGTAGTTTCAAGCCCCTGGATGAATAGAAATCATAAGAATGCTGAAGTTTATAGTAAGTCGTCGTCATTTCGAAACCAAAGGTGCCTTTAAGTGACCAGATTTCAGGAGAAACGAGTAGACTAATTGAATGCTTCAAGAAAGACAAGTTGGTTTAGATGCTATTTAAAAATAGTGAAGAAGTAAATTTCTGCTGGACGGCCTTTGGTTCTGTTAGGATAACTGTCAAAACCTATTCATGAAGTCCCCTGTGACATTGTTACAAACAATTTGACTGAAAAGAAATAGTGGAGAGGGAATTGGTTATAAGCTAAGACAAAAATTGTTTGACCATTGTGCACGAACTCAACAAAATTATGTTCAAATACCACACATAAGACTCTCATTCCATGGATGAAATGCACGGACATCCTTTGACGTTGCGGCATTGTTTATGCCATTAAGAGATGAGGACATCTTTATAGTGATTGGGTGGCCCTGGTAAAATATCTGCATATCTATGGTATACATGTAATTACTCCTCTTCCCCGACCAAGACAAGCGCACACGTGCACACAAGTAAAATGAAAAGAAAGGACAACAAGAGAAGCTTAATTAAACAAACAATAACGTGATTGGGTAGTTCTCATTCCAAATTATTAGGGTTCAGCAGCAAGAACTATATGGCACTTCTTTCTTAGCCTGGCTAGCTGCAGATAATGTCATGTTGGAACAAATCATAATGATATCAATTGAAACATGCAGTATGATAATTTTTCTATAGTATATTGACAAACGATATAAATTTCTGTCCGGCAGACTTTGTTGACACGCAAGAACACTATCACTGGTATTCAGTATAGGGATGATCCAACCATCTTTGGATGGGAGTTAATCAATGAGCCCCGCTGCATGACTGATCCTTCAGGCGATACACTCCAAGTAAGTCATGTCATAGACTCCTTGCATTGCTTAGTTCCTGATTAGTATCAATTAAAAAAGACTAGAAGACATCTATTTCTGCTTGATATCGTTAAGGATAAGGCATAAAATGTGGTTTCAAACTTCTATTTCAAGAAGTTCCTAATAATTGTCAATATCTCCTATCTCCATGAAAGTTATGCCAAACATAGAACTAGAATGCTGAATTTGGTAAAGACTAAAGAATATACTGATTTGTCCTAGATAACCCTTCTTTACTAATCTCTCACTGAACCTTACGTTTTCTTTTGTCCAATCTCCAGTGGTAGTGTTATTAATGCACTAGATCAGAGGTAGCTTTCATGGGCTATTACTTTTTTCTCGAAAGTTTATGTTCTAAGGAACTCCAGCACTCCACTCAAAGTATATGAATTACTGAAAATGCAGAACTGAACTCGAGATGGGGTCCCCTAAGTCTGACATTACTGAATCTTTTTCTGTTTCTGCTTTTTGGTTCTTAATTGGTGTGTATCTTTGTTTGTTTGAATCTCTTAGTTCTTATGGTAACCTATCTTTACAGCCCCTTTGGATTGAGTGATTTAGTGGGACGACAAAAGTAAAGATTAGAGTTTCTTATCCAATCACTCATTTGGATCGAGTAATTTGACAAGAAATATACAAGAATAACATTAGTTTGATTGATTCCTTCCTTTCTCCACCCAAATCTCACCAAACACCTCCCCTTTGCATGCATATGATTAACGACTTGTACTAATAACAATTCATCATTTGCATGCATTTTTTTTCTTGTTTATGCTTTATATGTCGAAGTAGATGGAGGGAGGAAAAAAGACCGTCTCTTTCTATGTTGTCCAATGTCCAATGATGTCCGATTATCAAGTAAACGTATGGCATATTGTTGCAGGACTGGATAGAAGAGATGTCGATGTTCGTGAAATCAATTGACAAGAACCATCTACTAACTGTGGGGCTTGAAGGATTTTACGGTCCTAATAGTCCCAAAAAGTCAACTGTTAACCCAGGAGAATGGGCAGCTAACCTTGGAGCTGATTTCATTCGCAACTCCAACATCTCAACCATTGATTTTGCCTCTGCTCATATCTACCCTGACCATTGGTAAGTTTCTCATGACAGGGTTTCATAATGTTCCATGGTAGAAACCTTACGAAGTGAGAATTTACTTATTTAAAGAAATTAAGCAACATCCAAGGGGTCAAAGTAAAAATATATAAAATTAAACATATCCGTGCCAACACCCTTACTGTCTCTGTAGGCTTATTCTTTGTGGGGTTTCTTATTTTCCGCACAACCCCTATAGTTATCCTTTGAATGTCACATGTTCCTATTTTTCGGATGTTCCATGTTTGGTTGAATTTGTTGAAGAGAAGTTCATGAATTGGATTTTAGAGTAGTTTGAAAATATCGATAATCGATCGTGTTTTAAGTAAAAGAAACAAAAAGTGATGGATTAGGAGTATTAGGTTTTATTTAGTATTGGTGTGATTATAAGCTAATGCCAATTCTACCACTTCTATTTTTGTAGGTTTCACGATCAAGAACTTGAAGAGAAACTAAAATACGTATCGAGGTGGATGGTCTCTCATATTGTAGATGGCGGCAAAGAACTGAAGAAACCAGTCACATTCACAGAATTCGGCTTGTCGAATCTGAACAAGGGTTTCCAGCCATCCCAGCGCGACCAGTTCTACAAAGTTATATACGACATAATGTACAAATCCGCCAAGAGAAAGAAATCGGGTGCTGGATCTTTCGTGTGGCAGTTCTTGGTTGGAGGAATGGAAGAGTACAACGATGATTTTGGAATCGTCCCGTGGGATAGGCCGTCAACGTATAAGTTAATAACCGAACATTCTTGCAAATTGGCAGCAAGTCAGGGTGTACTGCCTTCGCAAAAGGATCACTTGAAGGAATTATGTTCAGGGAAACGGTGAAAATCTTCTTGTTCCAACTGAAAACAACTGTATCTTGGTTGTTGCTCACTGACTTTGTGGTTTGAGATTTTGCTTGAATGGGGGGGGGGGGGGGGGGGGTGTAGGTGATTAGATTTGTACGTTGTTCCGAATTATACATATGTATACTTTAAATTAAATGAATACAAACTGTATTCCCGTGCTATGCACGGAGTGCGAGTACGTACCTAATACTTATTTCTTCTATAGTGTTTGGATGCGAATTATTTTTTGAATTCTAATTGTGGATTGTAGATAATAAATTTTTAATTTACAATAGAAATCTGTAAAAGTGTTGGTTCATTGGGAGCTTTGGTGCTGCTTGGAGGGGATGATCCTCGGTACAGAAGAAGAAAGAGTTCAGAAATTTTAGAAATCGAATGGATTCGGTCTTGTACATACG
>JABCMJ010040141.1:0-10919 GCA_014822125.1 Arbutus unedo | reverse complement strand
TCTTTCAACCCCTTCATATTTCTCTGCAATTCAATTATGTTTTTGCAAGTACCGTTTGGTTTTTTTTTATAAACAAACAAATATATTTGAGAAAGAGAGTTAAGTCAAAGGAAATGGTTGGCAAGGGGCCAACCAAGGAAAGGAAGGAAAACAAGAACACCTAAAACAAACTAGAATAAGATAACATCACTGGTTCCGACTATAAGTTCATATGGAATTCTTTATATCCTTTGAAAGTGGAAGTCTTTGTTTGGTTGGCTTTGCAAGTGAAAATCTCTACTAAAAATGAACTGCTCAAGAGAGGTATATTGATCAAACTGCTCTATCTTCAGTGTTCCAATAGTATTGAGACTATCTTGATTCCATTTGAACTAACCGTTTTGTTGTAAATATATTATTCATATGGAAATACATGTAACTATACATACATAAGGTCCACTATAAAATCGCTGTCTACAACTATTTCTGATCCAATACACTCCACCATCAAGATCGGCAATGGAGACTGGGGAAAAGGAGATATAGACATGACAAATACATACCTCCTTTGTTTGGAATCCGATGAGATTGGTAACGGAAAATGGAGAACACCCTTGGAGAATCCCACGAGATTGGTAATAGGGAATCGGCAATGGAAAATCTGACAATATTGGCAATAGAGAATCATGCATAGATCAAGTGAAGGACAAATGCATACCATACTATCACAATTTTCAACCCTACCCTATACAAAAATTGGCTCACCCTACAAGTGCTTAAGTATTTGATCAAACCATTCAATTCTTGATCACAATGATCTAGACCAAAATTCTCAACATACCTAGACAAGTATTACTCAAGTACTAATAACATGAGATTTTGTTGCATTTTTTGCAAGTAAAGTTACTTTAAAAAATAATCAAGGTTATATAAAATAAAAAAATTTAGTCGTTGATGTGAAATCTGCTGTGCACCCACATAAGGTGGATACTTTCACCTACTAGTAGGTGAAAACAAGTTCTCCATAAAAAAAAAATATAAGTAATAAATAAATAATAAATTGCAAAAGGAAAAAAGAGGAAAAGACTTTTGTGCCCCATTGGTGAATCCGAAGGACTTATTGAGACAAAGCAAAAAGGGGCTTGATTTTAATTTTTAATTTTTGCTTGATTTAGGCAGTGAAAGTTGCTCAAAGTTAAAGAAAAAAGACTTGACTATATGACTTAATTAAAAATTTTCTTGTCTACAACTATTTCTCATCCAATACAAGAAAAAATAATCTTTGATCTCTGACCTTAACCAGCAAAATCCTCCGATCAATTGAGCCTTTAGAAAACTTTCAGATGATGACCACAACACTTGACCTCTTAAAAATATGCAATATTAGGGGGACAAACACATCAGCACAGTTGATAGCAACCAAACCAACTCCATGTTGTAGTAGAACTTGTAGAAAGTAGCAAACCAAATTGAGCAGGAATGAACATCATAAAATGAAACATACACCATAATCTATTGAGTCCAATTGCGGAAGTAGCTTAAAGAAGAGAACCATTATAATCCATTAAAACCTTGGGGAAATAACTGTAGAACCATCAAAGTAGATTATACTATTATTGGTCATATTTTATCAACTTACAGTGTAAAATTTCTCACTTAGCCACTATACAATATTTATAATAGTGCCTCCAAACTTACTATGATTCACTAGTAATTTTAACTTTTCAAAGAATCTCCATCTTATAATCCCAATAATGTATCTACCCAAAACTCTCTCTCGTTTTTTTGTGCTTAAACTTTTATTCTTAGTTTACTCCTGGATGTCATGTCCCGGATCACTTGTGAAGAAGTTAAGTCCGTGACATGGAGGTGTGTTTCTATACTAGACCCCAAGTATATTCTGTCAATTACCCATAAAAACAGAAGGGCAAAAGAAAAATAAAAAACAGAGAGGAAGACGACCACAGAGAGAGAGAGAGAGAGAGAGAGAATAAATTGGGAAAAATATTAAGGTACGGTCGCGGGTTTTACCGACGGTCCATTAAAACCGTGACAACAAAAAATGGTTTTACCGACTGCCCATTAGAACCGTGGCAATATAAAATGGCTATACCAACGGCCCAACGGAAGCCGTTGCTAACTACTCGATTATAGTAACAATTTGAAAACTATTGTTGGACGTAATTTCTACCAACGGGTTTCTAGACCATTATTAATAAAACTGTCAGGAAATCTTGATTTTCTTGTTGTGAAATTTGCATGTCAAATTTAAAAATATAAAATTGCCACATTGGCCATCAAAAGAATTTGACACCTCAAAATTTGACATCGTTCTTTGCGATGGTCTAAAACATGCTAAATGTGTCATGTCGGCCCTTATACCTCTTCCAAAAGTTATCCTTATTCCTTATACTCTATCCAAACGGGTCCTTGTAGCTTTAAATTTTGGAACTATGTTCCTTCCATAGAGCTCTTCGTTTGGTTGTTATTTAGAGTGATTAGTATTCCTTTTCTTTTGATAACTCAAATTCTGAGTCAGTTACGCACACATAAGCTAATCTTTAGAGAATCAATTCCATCATCAATTAGCAGGAAACCCAATTAAAACAAGCGCAAAATTCTATATGGACTGATCACAAAAAAATTAATAGCATTTAAGAAATTTTGAATTTGAAACTTTAGAGATATTTTCTAAACCGACAATATATATATATATATATATATATATACCAAATTTGAATCCGGTAGATGGTTAACCTACGAAAATGATCTCTCCATGATACGTTTACAGGAAGCCGCCACAAAATGCTAAAATTGAGGGTGTAAAAGGGAGGGAAAAAAAAAACCCAAAAGAAATTTTTTCCCGATCTCAAACAATTACTGTCTTATTAATGCAAAGCACCAGACTCCGTCCTTTCAGGATTACCAAACGAAGGAGTCGAGGAAGTTGCGTTACCAAGGGCTGATGAGGTGTTAGGATAAAAAGCTTTCTTTAGCTCGATGTACCTTCGGACATCAAAATCATGAATCCTCATAAGCTTGTTCTGCTTGGTGCTGAATCGGCTCTGAAAGAAGCCTTCAAAAGAAGGCTCTTTGGAAGTCCTGAGGAAGAAAGCATAGCAAGCCATGAAGTACATGGATGTAACATAGAAACAAATGGGTTCCATCACATCCCATGTCAATTCCCAGAATGTGAGCCTCATGAACGCGGCTGTTTGAATTATAAGGTAGCCGAGACCACACCAGAGTTCCCTACGAACCAGATAATCAGCCCTTTTATCAATGTCGGCTTTTTGCTTCTCCATTTCTTGTAGTTCCTTCCACATCGCGTTGTTCGGCTGAGGCTGTTCCGGCATTAGTTTCTGCATTACCTGTAATCACACAATTGTGGGAAAATGTTCGTGTAAAACAGAGCTCCTCTCCACCAATTATCTTCATGTAGACTCGAATTTTATGACCTAATTTTGCACTCTGCATTGGGTTCTCTGGATTAATGTTTGCTTTTTCTCAACCCCAAAGAAGGACACTAGTTAACTTAGTACGTTACTATCTACCACCCAAGATAAACTTGTTATTCCAAATCCTTCCTTCTTGACAGTGTAAATTCATGGGGGGTTTTGAAAAAAGAAGAACATGGACAGAGATCTTCCTTAGGGAGGGAGGGGCTGTGAAACATAAAAGACAGTCCAATCAATGATTGGATATGTGGATTGAAAAGTGAATTTCATGGGGGGTTTTGGGGAAGATTAAGAATTCAACGACTCTTGTGATTTCGTGATTTACCAATTAAATGTATGACATGAAAATACTCTCGTTGGGTTTGGAGATCTCCTAACAACAATTCCCTAAATAAGGGATTTCTCAAGTTCTTCCGACTCTTATTTGTTTCCAAAAAGGAAATGAGCCAAGGGCTGTCCCTCTTCTTTTCTACCTCAAGGGAAAAAAAATCAACAACTGACTTCCCCGCTAGCTTGGTTTCAACAAAAGAACAAAACTATTTAGTGTGACGTAATGTCGAAAACTAGCAAAGCATTCCAAGTTGGTTCCAACTACAGGAGCACTAGGCCCTTTATTTATTTATTGTCTTTGTTAATCTTTTGAAAAGGTTTCTTTGGAGCCTAAAGTCACCATCTGAAACGTGGAACCCTTTTACACGTTTTAGATCTGCCCAACATTGTTCACTTCCTGTGGCATAAGAAAATAAACATGATAAAAAGTTATCAGTATTCGGTAGTCTGGGGGAAATAAACAACTCGAAGAGTTCAGAAAATTTAAAAACACATGCCATGCTTATGCGCGTATGCAATGTTCAATCAGGGAAAAGATAGAAATTGATTTCTAACCTGGTCAGGCCTGAGGAACACAACGTTTCCCAAGACGATAACGGTCCCGGACTGATCAAGCATCTTTGCAAACCCTAGCCCTTGCTCTCTATTCTCACAGCTTTCACAGCAGATCTGAACAAACTCCTCGAACGGTATATTATCATTCCGAATCCTTCGGAGGTTAGACTTCACCGTTTCCAGTTGCGACACCCTCAGCAGCTTCCTGGCATCCTCCACCGTCAATTTCCATTTCGTCGCGGACACCGGTGGCGGAATCAATCCTTCCAACCGGATTCGATTTGTGCCAATGTCCATAATCCTCAGTTTTTCCAGAAGCTTCTCTCCTCTAGGCATCGACCGGAACTCAGGCGACGTAGCGGCTGACTGGTAAATCGGGCGCGACTGAAGGAATCTCCGTTGAATCCGATCGTCTCCCGGATCCGGGGCGACTTTGGAAGGATTCGGAGGAATTAGGGCTTGGACGGCGACCGATGAGGAAGAAATGCGGCAGTTTGTTAGAGTTGGATTCCATGTTTTCGAGATGTTGAATAATCGTTGAGCAAAGGTTCTGTTGAACGCCATGGGGTGAAATTGTGAGAAGATCAAGAAGGGTGGTGTTAAAGAAAGTGTTGGCGGTGAGTTATGACTTAGATGCTCATAGATGAAGAACGTGAAAACGGAGAGGTCGGGGTTGGCATATTTATAGGTCGTTCTCAACAGACAAATAAATATACTACTATTTACTAGTATTAATTTCCAGAACAACCCCTTATTTTTTTGGGTTATCGATCGGACGGTGGATGGACTTTTACAGATTAACCAAACACGTGTGCGGTGATTAAGACACTATCCCATGGGGCTGTTGTTTCACTTGTGATTTAGGAGAACCCGGAACATATGCTCATATTCTGCTAAACCACTATGCGAATATCCGTACAACAAAAGCTAAATATTAATGTTTATAAGTAGTCTACACGTTAGATACACGGGTGATAGCAATCATTAACAAGATAAGTGTTTTCTTTTTTATTATTTTAATAACTCACACTCGATTTGAAACCAAGTTAGGATAGAGTTTAGGAAAATTTCTACCTATTTACCGACTTGTCCTCGGGACTTGGATGGAAACAACAGGACAAATCACCACAAAGTAACCTTAAGTATTACGTTGTCGAGTTTCGACCGCAAAATATTCGAATTTACGGTTTGTCCACTCTACCACTACAACAACCCCTTGGGGTTGACAAGATTAGTGTAAGAAAAATCAAATCCTTTTCTTTTTTCTTTAATACAGAGAGTTGTAAATCATTATAACTGAACAATGAATTGGAGTCTTTTGTCAAGTCGTCAACAGTAGACTCCAGTTCGTTCTTCTTGGCCGAAAAAGAGTCCAAGTTCTTCTTTCGGGCCTTGACCTCGGCCTTCGCTTCTGGCGCCTTTCTCATGGCCTTCTATTCCGCAAAACGAGTCACATAAGTCTTTGCAAGTCGAACTGCCTCCGAGGTGACCATCCAAAACTTCCAACTTTGCACAATTTAATGAGGAAGAAAAACAACCAAGACTATGTATATATAGGAGACAGAACTAAGATATGTAAGGAAAATGAGATACTCATAGATACAACAGATCGAAGAGCATGTCGGAAGACCCCTTTCATCTCTGTCAGCATGGCCTCAGAATCATTAAGCAACAAATTCAAATGAGCCAGCACTGTGCCATGCTTGGATTTTACACACTATTGGAATGAAGCACATGCCTCCTATTGACCATAGGGTTGGCCTGCCAAGGCTAAGAGTCTTTCGGAGGATCCATCTCCATATCAGCTGCTTGGTAGGTTGATACGGAGAGTGAGAAGTCAAAGAAGCAAGGTCATCTTGGATATGTTTTGTCTGGCCCTCCACTCGAGCCTTCTTGTTGGGTTGGGTTAGAGAGCAGTTTGTGTTATCAGAAAGAGTCTGGATTGAGAAAGATGTCAATTGGGTATTAGTAGTGGAGCCAATTGCCAGGCTTCTTCTGAGGTTCCTCAAGCCTCAGCTAATGTTGGCAAGATGTTCTATTTCAGTTGAGTCGTCAGCTTGTGAGAGGTCGAACAGTCTCGTCAAGTAACACTGGATTCGGTAGCCGGTACTAACCTCACTAGCTGAGCGTGTTATCGAAGCATGTGTTGATAGTGGAGGTCGAAATCGAGAAGGTATTCATCTCTACGATTCTCAGCTAAACTTTCAAAGGTGGCAATGCATCTTGCTGAACCAGACTCAGCTAACGAGCTCAGGTCTGTGTGTAAGAACTCGAAAAAAATTCCATTTTAAAATAGTTATTCGGAATGTGTTGCGTAAAATGCATTTGATTTATTTATTTATGTGTTTTGAAATTTTAGTGCCGGGGCTTGAGCCCGGAGGTTTAAATTGGACACGCGCCCGTAATGAGGTGTGCTAAGACCATTTGGGAGACCTTTAGACTTGTTAAAATCCGATTGGGAGAAGAGAGGAGGGAGACACAACCCCAGTTCACTCATCTCTCTCTCTCTCTCTCTCTCTCTACACTTTGGAGCTCCACATTCTCTCTAAAAATTTCATAGATTCAACCAACCAATTTCAAATTCTTTTGAGATATAGAGTGGTCTTGACGTGCTCTATCCATATCTGAAGTTTGATCGTGTTTTCGAAGCTCGGAGGAGAAGATTTGAGGCTCAAGAGATACATGGAGCTAGGATTTCGGTTCGACATCAAATCTCATGATCCGAAGCTTGAGATAGGGATGTTTCACCTATATTATATGTTTTATAACATATTTTGATTGATCTCGTAATTCTTGGTCGAATTTGAGAGGTTTTGGTCCAAAAAGTGAATATGCAATTTTTTCTGAAAAAATGCTGAAATCGTCAAAGTAGCTAGAGCGACTGTTAAGTGATATCTTCTGTCCAAAAATGCATCAAGCAACTTGTCGGGCAACTTTGCCTGATGGTTTGACCTTAGTTTTGAGATTTTGAAATCTTTTATTATAGTTTTGGAATGTGGTATTAATTAGATGGTATATCAATTGTTTTTGACATTTATTTAACGAATTACTTGTGTTTATAGAATTATCCTTATGTGTTGCAATGAATTTGACTATTGAGTTGTTAGACTAGAGCTATCTTTGGAAATTTTGACAAAGACTTGGGATGAGTTGATTATGATTTTGGACCATCGTTTAGTACGTTAGACCATGCTTATGAGTGTGAACAATTATTTCTTGTATTGTGGATTCACTTATGGCATTCCCGAAAAGTTAAGAACTTGTGATATACGTTGTGAGCTTGATAATCTTATAAGCCTTTGACACAATAGGAATGAGTATAGAGGTAAGGTCTGGACCATAAACCTAGTGTGAGACGAGGAGACTTTATGGGCTAGTTTCCTTTGGGAAGTGAACTAGGCATGATGCATTGTGTTAACTTCCGTGGGAGTGAAGTTAGGCATGACTCTTGTTTTCACTTACTTGGGAGAGTATGCTAGTAGATGACATAACTTGTCTAGACACTATCGGGTGTAAAGATCGGAAAGAAGATTAACATAAGATGTGTTATGTGAGCATAGAATCAATTTAATAGATTGTTGGATTGTGAGGATAGCACTATGACTTGTGTAGCGTATTGCGTCATGTCGAGATTTAATAAAATGGGGTGCCTTGTGTTTGACCTAGTTTTGAACTATGTGGTGAGGTGGTTGTGTGAGAGGTTCTTTACCCTATAGACGAACTCTACGTGAAATCTATTTCTGAAACGGTTTACCCTACTTTAGTGTGGTGAGGAGTTTCCCCTTATCCCTTTGCAGGGCGACCGACATTGTATTGCCAAAAGGTGTTGTGCCATATATAATTTGAAATAGGGGCGTGGACTGATAACCTTTATGTTTGTGGTGCATGGTATGTCCTGACTATTTAGGTTGAACTAAGCTATGTGATGTGTTACGATAGAATGATTGAGATTACGAAACGTGTTATGATGCGTTGGCTTTAAATGATGAGAATTGATTGGCAAGAAATGTGTCAGCGAATGGTTGCTCTTCAATCTTTCATTACTTGTTTCTGATATAATCTGAATGAAATATTGTCTATGCTCTACACTATTGTTATCCCGTTAATTGCTAAAACTGCACTGTACTTTAAGACTTGCTTGAATAATGTGAGACACCAGAAATGTAGCGCGTGGACATACGTTAATGGATTGATAGGATACGAAAATTGTATGACTAGCTTTCATTCGGAGTGTGCTAGGAATGAGGTAAAATGCTATACTAGCCTCCATTCAAAGAAGTGCTAGGGTTGATATGAAAAGATATGCCAGCCTCCTTTGGGAGAGTTCTAGGGAGAGAAATAATACTATGACTAGCCACCTTGAGGTGTTGTGCTAGGGATGACAACCAAACTATGATAAGGAGAATGTAATGATACGTTTGTGCGTAGTATGATTGAATGACTTGTTGGATGGTAAATTGTTGTTATAGAATTGTTAGTATGGATTATGAATTGATTTGGATACTCTTGTCAAGATAAGATATAACTATTCGATGCGTAATGAGAGGCGTTGTTGATGCTTATGGGACATGGAATGCGATGGATGAGAGTGTGAGTGAAAGTATCTATATAAGCATTGATTTAATAGTAGATCAACGATACACTAAGGAATCAGTAAGGGAAATGGTCAATGAATGATGAACCAGTGTTTTGAGACAATTAACGGATAATGAGTCGGTATTGAGGAACGATTGAATGAGTAACGAAAAACTATTTTAAGATAGTTGAGTATGTTGTTTATACTTATCAAGTATTTCATATGAGTTCATATTTGGATTATTGTTCATTAATCATGTTATGTGTTACATCAGTTTATACTCACATATTATTGGTTTAGACTTCCTACTGGGTTGTGTAGCTCACCCTATTATTTTACAGGTGATGTTCCAGACGCTTAGCATGAGGCGCGTGAGATGCATTGTATGATGCACATTTTAAAGTTTTGATAGGAGATACTTAAAATCTTGAAACTGATTTCGAAAGGTTTAATATAATTTATTTTTGAATTAGTTCCTGTGTTTGGAAGAAAATATAAATGTTTGACTTTGACAATCTATTTTGATACATGTAACGGGCTGAGAATTTGTCCATTTTGATATAACATCCTTAAATTTGGCTTTTGATGATATTTTGCTTAATGCAATAATTTGGGATATTGGGTTGGTTATCGAGTATTATGAGGTTTTAACTTATGATAAATTATGATTATTATATGTTCAAAAACAAGGATGTGACAATGTGTTTGGGTTTGCAAAGTAAAATGAGACAAATTAATTCTGGCGTGACAAAACAAGACCAAAAAATGAACAGCAAGTACTAGTTCTGTACTTACCCAACACACTCCTTTTGCGAGGCATCAGGTACAACCTCTCTTTGTTAGGGTCGAACTCAAAGTTCTCCAGGATTGCCCAAAAGTCGTTGCAATATTTATCAGAGTCAGGAACCTAGAGTATCAAGGACCTATACCTCGGTCGGGTAAAACTTTGTTTTTAGTAATGGAATAACACCCAAATAGGTCTTAGAACTTCAAATTAAGGTTGCTCCGCTCTATCATCCGGATGACACTCATGACAATTCTAAAAAAATTTACCGTTACTTGTGAGGTTGTAAGGCCAAGCTCATGAAAGACTCGGCGAAATAGTGAGTGGAGAGGAAATCGAACTCCTCCCATGATAATAGCCATGATCGACAGATAAATTCAATCTGGTTGGGTCTGAGGAATAGCGCCCAATGGATTGAGTATGAGACCTACGTCATCCGACAAAAAATACTGACTTATGAAAGGCCGCACCATAAATTCAGTAGCAAACTGGGCCAAATGTTGATTAGCATACATCTTGAATGCCAGGAAAAAACCTAACAAAAGTGCACAGGTGGTTTTAGTTATGAAGTATTGACTATAGAAGAACAACCCCTAAAGTTTTGACAAGTTGTCGACCAAAAGATCTAGTCAGCAGTCGCCGAAAAATAGTTGATGGGACTAGTATATGGCTACTGTTCCCAATTGAACAGTATAATAGAAATTCAAAAAATCATGATATGACTTGAAAAGAACAGCGATGGGCATGAAATGAAGATGAAAATAAAATTAGGGGCACACGATTTACCTAAAAATAAAGATAAAGGGTGTGTTTTCCCATCGAAGTTAGAGAGTTAGAAGTTTGAAATCAAAAAGTTGTAGAGGGAGAGTTTGAGAGAAAGTGTCCCTCTCTCTCTCTCCCTTCCTAAGAATATATACGGAAAAAGGCAAAGTGACATGCAAGAGACGAAAAGGTAGAATGCTTGGCTAATCGATGTACACCACGTGGCATGATCTTAATGGAGAAGAGTTAATGTGCTTGAACCGATGCATGCAAAATGAAGTGTCACCCTGACCATCAACCGATTAGGCTGTGTTTGGATGGCAGGCATCACAGGGAGGAATAGGAATGTGATTCTGGATGACTAAGATTTCATCGTTTGGATAAAGTTTGAGAAGGAATATGATTACTGATGACTCAATCTATGAGTAATCTATTTGCTGAATAGAGGAGTAATCTGATTGAGCTAGAGGCAAAC
>JABCMJ010040118.1:0-10375 GCA_014822125.1 Arbutus unedo | reverse complement strand
CTAGTTGAATGATTAAAATCCTCTCTTGGATGAAAATAACGAGTGATTAGAAGTTACCTTATTATATCCTCATCAGAGCAGTTGAGTTGAATTTATTTTTTTTGCTTTCTATAACTTTGTCATTTCGATCTTACAAAAGTTCCAATACAACAGAAAAGGAAAAACATTTCAACAAATGTTTTAAACTTGTACAAAGACTAAACATTTGTACCTTTTACTATAGCAAAGTCTTGGGATATACAATGTTTGTTGTATAATTGTACCCTTATTATAAAGGCACATGTTTCTAACAATTGAATATTAAATTGATTAGTGGATATGTTTTTGCTATAATTGGTAAAGATGTGTTCTGCTTTCTATTTAGGAATCATAAACCATAAGATAATGACGACATTTGAAGTAATATTGACATTTGATTTTCAAAATTTGTAATTTTCTTAACTCTGTGAGTTTTACTTTTATTAGTGTTATGAAAATGTTATATCTAACATATGTTATGGGTATTTATGTTGTTGCTCTGGGAAGGTTATATCAAAATTTACTGTATTTTATTTTTATTTTTTTATAACTAAGACTATCAAATAAATTTCTATGCAATAGATGCAAATCTAAATACGCTATAGTCATGAAATGTTTATAAAGCCAATGATGAAAATTCAAAATTAAGTGTTGAAGATGTAACAATGCTAGGAATGAGATGGTGTGATGATTTAGAGATATACGGTTTATAGATGTTGAAGATAATAGCGCTAAATTCCTTTTATTTGAAAGGAAACTTAACGTAGAGGAAACTCAGCCATTAGATGAAATTGATCTCAACTGTTATTGTTAAAATTTGAGGGCCCCACACCCCATCCTCTCTTTTAATATAGAAACAAAAGTATAAAACTAACCTAAAAAAAGTTGAAACAATGCTTACTTGACTGGATCTTTATTCCACCAGGAACTAACTGGTGGTCATATGTAGTTCTTAGTTTGCATATTGGTAGGTAACAGGCTTTGACCAAATTTTGGCTTCATAGCTGCTAACCTCGTCCTCAAGCTTTGAAAGTGACCTTGTAAGACTTAATATTATCCCAACGTTTTTGATATGGTCACTTATTGTGCTTTCATAGTTTAAAATAGAATCCCTTTTAGGAAGGATGTGTTGATAAATTCTGTAGTACGGGAAATTGGTATGTTCTTCTTCTAAGATTTGCTGCTAGCCTCATCGATTACAGTTTCACTAACTGATTTCTTATTGCAGGGAAAGATTGCTTTATGTGGTCTAAGAAATGGAGCAATTGTGACAGTTGATACTCGCGAAAAATCCGAAGGATTATCTGCTAGACTTGCTAGACACCGAATTCCTTACCCTTCACAAGGAACTTGTAAGCCTTCAAGTACAACTCCTCAAAATTTTACTAAACGATGGTTTGAGGTACTTTTTCTGGTACTATTTTAATTTCATCTTGTTCGGTTTTGTTTTCTTCTTACTACAGTACGTTAGTTTGAGAAGTCCAATTTTTGTAAGATAAATTTTAATCTGGCGAGTTTTGAGTTATCATGGATATCCTTCTTGTGTGGCAATTATCCATCTTTGATTGGAGATGGCAATTCTTTTCCGGTTATTAGTTTGTTATTAGCATCTTCATGTCTGATGGTCTATCAGCTGAGTACTACTGATAGCTAGTTTCCCAATAAAAAGCGACACAAATAATATGTTCTAGTGATCCCTTTCGTTGTAGTGCTCATGGCGAATTGTCAATGCAGTCAGCCTATTTGGTGAAACTCCACATAAGAAATGACTCTAATCCCGTGTGTGTGCAGCTGCGAGGCAACATATTTCAGTCTCTTATCACATCTATGCCTTCATCTGTCTCCTGGTTAGTGGGTATTGGCACCAGTTAGTAGGCTTCTGGGATTCTTTTTCTTGTTCTTTCATTGTGACGCAAGTTTCTGAAATTGTAGTTTGGCATCACTTCAGTTGTATGATCAATACTTCCTGGCGAGCTCTATGGATGGATCAGTAAGTCTGTTATTTCAATTGCCTTTACTTTCCTGTGATCAATTTTGTGTGCAACCATGGAAGACATTTTACGATTGGTTTCTTGAGGATCTGGCATGCCCTTGGTTTTAACAATGGAGTGGGTTCCCACGCCCACAGGCATTCACGTACAAGCAAGGGACATCTATATAGTTATATGTCACTACACACGCCCATAAGCTTGTAGTTTCGGTCTGGTATACTCTTTAAGAAGAATCATGGTTAATTGCTTCTGATGTATTTCCAAGTTGAGGTTAGATCCGCACGAGCCCCACTATTAAGGAAAATCATTAATGATTTTTTCACCAATTAGTTGAGGCTTGCACGGTTTCAGTGTGTTTCGGTGTACCGTTTTGAATTTATCGCTAAAAAATAATATAAATTTCTCAAATAATATTTTCTAACAAAAAAATCATTTTTGACATATAAAATAAAATCTCACAACTTAAAAATAGATCACCAAACATAAATTCGAAATGACACAATCAATCACCAACATAATATCCAAAATAAAATTTCAACCGTCTTAGAGAGACTTAGAGAAACAAATATCAATTAACAACCTTAAAAAAAAAAATCTCGCTCTCTTCTAAAGTAACAATCTTTACCTCCCTGGTTCTATTGGCTTTCATTCTTATTTGGAGGATTGTCATCATCATCATTATCATCAACGGTAGGCTTGTTATCATCCAATGTCAATGCCTCTAGTGTTGGCGGTTCAATAAGCTCCCATCTAAGATCCTCTCCATCAAGTAAACTATTTTCTTGACACACCTAATCATCTAACACATTTATGTTGTCAACACTAATTGGGTCAATAGCATCTTTCCTTCGGCTAACATTCCTACAAGTTACACATTAGATTCATATCTAAGACTTTGTACTTGAATTTTGAAACTTTTAGTCATAAATATACATTTCTCGAAGTTTAAGATTGTAACAAACAAAGACTAGATCATTCAATCTCTTGTTCTGGTATATTTCTCTTCTTAGAATGGATGAACTCAAATTTACTCCATTTCCTTTCGCATCTAGTTGATCTACAACATTGACTAAGAATTCGAACTGTAAATTTTTGCAATTCTTAGCCTTCATTTCCAAATTGCTCCCACCATGCATATTATAAATCACATTCAAAATGGTTATTCTATTTCAAAAGAAGGCTTTTCATGAAATGACTTGTGAAATAGAGAAACATACCTAGATTAAACCAGTTGTCGAATAGCAAGGGACATACCAAAGTCACTTATTGATTGTTTATATTCTTCAAGTTGTTCACTTATTTTCTCTTGCATGCTATTGTCCTGAACTACATAGTAAGAGCGGAGAGCAATCTCCTACTGATATTTTTTTGATTGGTGAAGGAGGCACAAAAATAAATCCCAAAATTAAGAAAGCAGTCGACGACATGAAGAGAAATAGTTTGCTGCATTATTGAACCCTCCATATATCTCCACAATCCCTTTCCCACAATAAAATTTTTCATAACACTTGACCAATAGAAATAGTTTGCTACCATTTAACCGTATATTGATCGCTTGCATTTTATCATCTGACACGATGAATACACTCAAAGAAACAGAGCAGAGGCGGGCTATGTCTTGTAGATTGAGTCAAATCAAAGAGAAAACTGCAAATTGAAGTACCACAGATCAGATCAAATCGGAAATTGCACATTGAAGCTCGGGCGAATGTTTGGGAGTGGTCGACGGTGGTCTGGCGATGGTCGGCGACGACCAGTGAAGGTAGGTGACGGTGGACGAAGACTGAGACTGATAGAGATGGTGACAGGTTTGGGTTGGAACCCTAATGCGAGAAAGAGAGATCATAATCCAAAACTGCAGATCAAAGCTCTGGAAAACGTCCGAGAGTGGTCAACGGTTGTCCGATGATGGTTGGCGACAGTCAACGAAGAGAGTATTGTTCACTAATGCAAAAGGGGGAGATGATGCAGATGCGAAATTCTAACCCTAAGGTGGCTCTGATACCATGATAGAAGAAAAGAGAAAGATTTCTATTCCATTGAATAATGATTATTGTACAAGAATGATGCAGTTATTTAGGCAAAGCCTAGTAACCCTAATGAGATAAAAATGGACTACAATACCCTTGAAGATAAATAAACAAGAAAGAAAATAACAGGTAACGCAAATGGTGTTCTACGTTCACACGTACCACCATTGAGCAACTGTCATTCTTGCATTGTCATTAACTTCGTTAGAGGCCATATCACTTCTTATAGTTGGTTGTGCTTTTGGAGATATCCTCAAAGTAAAAAAATTGCTCCGTTGCTTTCTTTTTCCCACAATTCGATCGTTACCAAGTGAAGTGGGGCTCATAAGAATATCTTCTTCTTCGTACTCATCAAATGCAGGTCCGTGGCCGATATATTTTCTTCCCCTTGTTCATCATTCCTTTTCTCTCATGCTGTCTTCCAACAACTGATCCATTTTATATCTTCTATCACCACTTTGCAAGGTCCAACATCTCCTTTTACTCCAGCAAGATGCATCTTCAATCGAGTGATCCCATCTCCTTTCAGATGTTATTACAATGGATGCAAATTGTATTATTTCTTTTACCCGGTACTGTCTCAGCATGACCCCAAGCTGGATCATTAGATCTTGCAGGAGCAGAAGCCTCTGTTTGGCACCCACTTGAAGTATTATCGGTCATTTTGTGCCTACAAAAACTGCATATGAACAAGGTGAAGCATCAAACAAACAATTAGACTTAGACTTGGGAGCAGACCAATTTGCCTACTGGGAAGCATCAAACATACAATCAGATAGCATCATGTTTCATATACTTTCAATACCACCACAAGGGCAAAATGTTGAATACAGACAGGGTGGAGATCGAACAACGAAGATCAAATCGGACAAACGACGAACAATCAATAGCTACCTCATTGAACAA
The DNA here is from genome assembly GCA_014822125.1 of Arbutus unedo. Classification (NCBI taxonomy): domain Eukaryota; kingdom Viridiplantae; phylum Streptophyta; class Magnoliopsida; order Ericales; family Ericaceae; genus Arbutus; species Arbutus unedo. Next base: position 5,430 of record JABCMJ010040118.1, on the reverse strand, counting down.
TTGAACAACGAAGGGATCCGGTATTCAGGTCTAATTAGATGAACACTCGAACAACAATGGATACACAGTTACAGACCTCTGAAGATTGAAGAATCGAACAATACAATATGGATGCACACCCCAGTATAGATCAAAATGGAAGAACAATGGATAGCCTTAGACGAAACACTGGCTCTTCGTTATGGAAACATAGAATCTTAAGGTCTAATTGTCTTTTCAGACTTAATTTAGGTGTAATTACAAAACATACCCAACAAAAAAAATTTTAAAAAAAAAAACTGTAGCGGTGGAGATTTGGTACAGCCTGGAGTCCTGGACCAGCCGGTTTTGGCTGGTGTCTTTGCCAGAATGGTACGCAAGCTTAAGGTTGCCAGTTTGGCTCTGGTACCGGGCGGTACGATACGGTATCAACAACTTTGGTTTAAGGTGTAAAGTAGTTATTTTAGTGTAGCTAATGCATGGGCATTCTGCGAATGCAGATCAGGCTATATGATCATCGTCTCATGCAGAGGGGGCCTGTACAATTATATGAGGGAAATGTGAATTCACATACTCGCATACAACTTGGAGTTGACCCATATGAAAGATTTGTCATGTCAGGTGTGTTCCATGCTAATTCATTCTCTTTTTGCTGCCAAAATCTTGGAAATATGAGCTTATATACCACTGTTGTGTACACCTTAGGTGGAGAGGACTGCAATTTCCGGTTATGGAGTATCAAGTCTGGTGAACTTCTATTTGAGGATAAGTTTATGAGTTCTGTTCCCTCAGTTGTCTGCTGGCCGAGTGGTACAGCTACTCTTAAACCTCCATATATTTAGATGATATTGTTTATTCTCTTTTCCCTCTCCAACAATAATATCCTTCATCTTTTTTCAACAGAACTTCCACGAGTGCAAGATGAAAGGGAAAGCAACAGAGATTATGTGTACAGACAGGAACATAGTTTGGGAGCTTGGCTTGGATCTCAAGAAGGAATATTTCACATGCGCTGGTCATGACTTTGAACGGTAGTTAAGTACGAGGTTAGTTTCTTTGTTTTAACCAGCAGCAAATTATGGAGCATAACATAATAGAAGAAAAGTTAAAAAAGGGGGGAAAGAAGTTCATCAAAAAGAAAGGTAAAAGATACAAAGATTCTCACTCTCTACAGATAGCTGTCCATTATCTGCGTATCAAAACTATATGAGGTTTAGGTGTTTTGGGTGACTATTGCACTTTTCATTTCAACTAATAAGTTTCCTTCAACTATGTCAAGTGCATAATTTTCCAAGGCATAAAAACACATAATAAGTATTTATTTGCAAGCCCATCCAATTCGGGTTTGCATTCTTGCTGTCTTCTTGTGTAGTCGTAAGCATTTTCCTGCAACTGTGTCGAGGGCATATCTCAATTATAGTTATTGTTGTTTAAAGTTAGTAGTTTCAGTTAAACTCAGTCATCAACTAAACTTCACCAGTTTTGATGTTGAGAGAACAATTCGTTAACCAGTGTGAGTTTTATTGCCAGCCTCCCTGATGGTTCTCTCATAGATCATATACTCGTATCTTGAGCTCGTGCTATGACTCTGGTCCTTCGCAAAAGGAACTTATCGCTGTTTTATCTAGCTGTTAGATGGTCCATTTTTCATATGCTCGGTGTTGTATGTATTTATTCTGAGTGCATTAACGTCGTTCTGCAGATGAGGGAGAACTGAGAGACACTTTGCTGACAGAGATTTTGTTGCAGATCCTCTCTCAAGGTCTCCAAGTTATCTTTTTCCTTTTGCAGGATTTTAAAGGTTTGCATATTTCAAAGGCTCTGTGTGATGTGGTACACCCTGTTCATTACCTAGCAAAGCAGACTAACATCTTTCATTCCATGCCCAGTTACAGTAATTTGACAACTTTTTGTTCACAGCCTTGAGGATCCGTGAGTAGATAGGTCAAAATTTCCTTTTATCTTTACCATCATAGGCATTCCTAGTATTTATTCCGTCTCTTTTGTACCTGATCTTGCTGTCTGTTTTGTGCTTTATGTTATTACTGTAAACTGTTTGGCTTTCTAATGAAGTTCTTCCTATTTCCTCAACAAAAATTCTTGTATTCTATAACTAAAGTAGTCAATTTGTGATGGTTGCTTTTTGGCAATGAAAAACATCATTTTGTTGTCACAATCTTGATTTTCGAGTTTCATCTCTTTTAAGATACTTTTGTAACAATTACTCAACTCTATCCCCAATTAGAATCTGTGGCAACAAACCACAAACAAGACACCAGCGGTCTAGTCAACTTATAAAGAAGAAAAAGAAGTGTTTGTCTTCTTTATTTAAAGTTACCAATTTAGACTTTTTTGACCTTGTTTAAAGTGAACTTGGGTTCAACCAAACTTTGCTTAGATGTGAATAAATATATATTCCTCACATTTCTTTTTCTTTTCCATTTGTTTTTAGGACAAATTTGGGGCAAGTGGCATGCATATAAACTAGCCGCGTCAGGAAATTGTTTAGATTGATTTTGATCAATAATATATGCAACCACGTTCTGAGAAAAGCAAAAAGAAACTTAATTTTTTTAAGAGATGACTCACTTAACTCACCGGGTAGCAGACCGGAGGTTGTCATAGAGACCACATGCTTGTATGAAGATTGTGTTTAACTCGCTCTAGAAATACATTGCTTTACACGATATATAATTTGTAAGTAGATAGGGTTTATCTATCAGTCAAAGTTGTATTACCTAGTTCGTTACTAAGAAAAAATATTGTGCTAAAGTGAGAAAATCTTAAGAAAATAGATATGATATATAGTACGGAGACAAAGGGAAAGAAAAGAATATCCAACAACATGATACGTATCCCCCGCATTTAACACATCTAACCTGGCATTAAAAATAGTTTAAGTTTTTCTGGGCACATTTGGGTAATCATTTTCATGTACAATTTGTCAACAATGCAGTGGTCACACATCATACAGTACTAACAAATGAGACATCATCACTATAGTACTGGTGTATATAGAGTACCTAAAGACCACCACAAAAAAAGCTGTTGGATTGAAGCAGCAATTGGGATAAAAACTCCAAATTTCCTTTATCTATACATGTCTTGCTTGGCTAAAATCTGAATAGAATACAGAAAATAGAATAAAAGTACCTTTTGGCTTCAACGAATGCACTGATTATTCAATACTTTTAGAGTATCGTGTATTGTCTTACATGTTAATTATGCTCGAGAAATAATCGTACGTAATACATTTCTAATAAGTTATCTTACGGTATTTGAACAACCTAACAGGTATATATTAATGCGTTACCTTTAAAATTTGTCACCACATAATTTGTTAAGAGGACCACGTATAAATATCATGTGGGAAATATAATGAATAAACTATTCCCTGAATGAGCAAACAAAGAGAAGGTGCCAAACAAGAAGAAGAGGATAAAATCGCACGGGACTAGTAATAATAGCGACTCTGCTTTCAAAAGGAAGGGATAGGGCAGAGGGTGCGTAACTCCTACTTTTCTGGGGAGAAATACAAGGGGGGGTCTTTTTGGAAAATCAGGTGAAGGATAGGGTTCCCCCGTCCATTCTTCGGATGCCGATATAAATACGTACGCGGTTTCTGCTTATATGACTTTCACACGGACGCACAACAATGGTTTTTCTTAATAGAAAAAGTCTGATGTCTTCGAAAATGGTCCAAGAAAGTTTTTCTGAATTCAAAATCAATAGTCATAACTCACTTGTATTTGTGATTCCACTAATTTGCGTGAATCACGACCATTGATTTTGAATTCGAAAGAAATTTTCTTAGTCCATTTTCGGGGACCATAGCATCGTTTTTTTTTCTTTTTTCTCTCTCTCTCTCTCTCTCTCTTCAAATTATGCTCTGCTTTTTATTTTTTAGTAATAGAAAATTTTAGGTAGCTACTGCTTTTTTCGATTTATTTTCATGCGAGTTTTTCAGCTAATAAAGTTGAAAAATTTATTTTGAGAATCTAGTCTACAAAATCTATGAAATAAGATTCATATGGAATATAAAAATATGTATAAATAACAAAAAAAAAAAAATTTCGTGGGAGTTTAATTAGGAAAAATTACACTGAATTACCCATGTAAATCATTGTTGGAGCCTACGTAAATTTGTGTTCAGCACACAAATTCACACCCCAATAAAAATTTGCCTGCAATTTACTTACCCCAGTGAAAGTCCTTCACAATTCTACCCCCGTAATTATTTATTACGCCCCATAATTTTCCTGAGAATTTATGCCCAAAACATGGCAAGAGGAATATCCTATTGCAAATCACTTGATAGGGATGTGATAAGATAGTTCAATTTGAAGGAGTATTAACACTAATTATACAATTGGAACACATAAATTTATTGCTTCTGAAAAGTCCTTAGAATTAGAATTTGGTATTAACAATGAAAAGAGAGATCATAATTGTTTCATGACACGATACACTTACTACTATACTATTTTTCATCACCTATAGAACTATACAAGTAGACTTTCCGATATGATTCCAACTCCAGTAAATACTTTGACTGTCTATCAACTGAAGTCTTTTTTATTTATTTATTTTTGTATTGTATATTTATCCATCCGTAGCCTTCCGACTTGGATTACCATAGCAATCCTTTCATTATTTGGTTTATTACCTTTCTTTCTTTTCGATAACTTGACTAAGGGATTCAAAAAAGTCCCTTCTATACAATGTGTATCTATCTTGACATATTCGTATACATGCGTGCTAGAGAAACATAAAACTAATGGTTACAAAATATCATTTGATCGTCTTAAAGTATTACTCTACCACATACTAATGCATGTCACGTCTCAATTTATTTATCGAATGACTAATAAAAATTAGTGAGTCTTATCGGATTAATCAATCATACATGAATTGACGCACAACGTAATTATGGTGCATGAACATTGGATAATATTTTAAAATGTTTACATTTAGAGCAGTAATATTTCTAGAAAAAAACAAAAAAATTATACTTGTGTGCGTTATGAATTGCACAAACATAATTTTAAATGATGGGACCTGTCCAAAAAAAAACCTTTTAATAATTGCATTCAGTCTAGTCTTAACACATAAAGCCCAGAACCCCACATTCATATCCTCATTATTATGTTTCTTCACCTTTTCTTTCATATCAAAGGCCACTACTTAACAAGGGGATTAATCCTCTCCCCTTCACTTCTCTATTTCCTTTTTCTAAAGTAATTTTTCTTTTTTGAAAAAAAAAAAGGAGAAAAACAGCCCAACATCTCTCTTTGTTTGAGATGAAAACAATTATTGAGTGACAGAATCAAGATTTTTTGACTTTTCGAGTTGGAGGAATATTACTATTACAGTCCCTTTGACTGCCGAGACAAGACGAGAAAAGAAAAGAAATGGGTATGATTTCTGTTAATGATGTGAAAAGAAAAAAAA